>OY292318.1:7939458-8135705 GCA_958496155.1 Sisyra nigra
CTACTGTACTTTCCGTTTCATCACTAGTCAAAAGCTTTTGTTAGATCTAAGAAAGCTAGGACCGTTGGTTTATTAGAGTCAATATTGTGGTATATATAATTTGATGTAAAAGCAAGGGCACCATTGAACCTTTATTCTTCATGAAGCCAAATTGGTTTTCAGATATTAAACTATTATCAGAAGAGAAGTCACAACAATATCACAACAATCTAGAGGAAATTCATTTTTTTGTAAATTTTAGCAAGATTAGAGATACGTGAGATAGGTCTGTAATTAGTGGTTAAATGTTTATTCCCGGATTTATATATAGGAATAATATCTGCTTTTTTTAATAAAGTCGGCCTTATGGTCTTACTAATGCAGTTGTTGAAGATATAAGGGGGTTCGTTCGCGGATCCTATCCTAAACCAATTACGAATCAGTCCAAGTAGATTTAGGATAATCGCCAAGCGCATACACGCTTATGAACTGATTAAGGATTATTTTTCCGTGAACGAGTTTGAAAATGTTTGAAGTAAGACGTGGATAAACGAGAACCTACGAAAATTCTTAATTGTATTTAACGTTGTTAAAGAAGGATAGAAAATCTAGCCACTTTTTATTAAACTACACATGAATAAGAGAATCGAATTTTTCGTCCTAAAAAAAACCCAAGAATCGCTATAACCAAAGTCCCGATCCGCTTTCCTTTATCAATGTTAAATTCAATTAACAATTTTCGTGGGTTCTCGTTAATCCTCGTTTTACTTCCGAACATTTTCAAACTTAAAGGTTGAATTTGTTTCTATACTAATTGTAATGTGATCAACTAAAGAATAAGCTGCACACAATAAAAAAAATAATCAAAATCGGAATAGCCAATTAAAAGTGTTTATTTCATCCCTTGTTTTTAACCCTTAATGATTATTTTTTTAAAATTGAAATTAGAATAAGTAATTTTTAAAAATTGCCTAGGAAAACAAAATCATCAAAATCGGGTAGTTCAATAAAATATTAATATTTCATCCCCTGATTTTTTATTCAAATAAAAATAGGATAAACTTAGACATATTTCCTATGTACCTAGATGAAAAAAAAATTAAAATCGAATCATTAAGTCAAAAGTTATGCGTGATCTGACATTAAAACGAAATATATCATACATGTAGAATTGAAAACATTGTTTCGTTTTTGCGTTGGTCAAAATGAAACTAAATTTTGCTTTATATTGTATAAATTACAAATTCATTATATACTTTTGAGTTAATAGAGAATTATTTGAAACAAACAATGACAAAAATACGTTACGCACTCACACATGTATACTTTGTATTCATGTGGCACAACGGCTGTCTCTCTCTAAACACGGTCGTCTCTCTTCCACCATTTTTATGACGTCAAGTCGTCCCGCAAACTTTTGAGCGCCGAAAAGCTTTACAGGCTTGTAGAGGACAAACTATCCACTTTACGAAAATTAGTTACTGAACATTTTTTATGTAAAATGCTTCGTTCTACAACTTTTATTTGAAACTTTTTCACGATTTGTGAGTCGTTTTCTAGTTATATAGAAAATTAGAAAGAAAACCCATTTTTCCCAAAGTTCCCGGAAAATTGGAGGGCTGATTTTTTAGCAGTTTCTTAGGAATGGCCATCTTTATGTTGTATCAAAAAATCAGCCCCCCCGGACGAATGTCGATTTAAAGAGTTATTTGACTGGACTAATGATCATTAAAAGTACTATTAAAGTATTAGGTTAATGTATGTATTAGGTTGTTGGCAATGACACTAAGCTAGCTCTTTCGGGTCTAACTCAATTTTTTTTAGCCCGTAGCCCATTATTGATGTCCAGTCTTAATATATACATACACATACACTAGAAAACGTAATGAAAACATTTAAGACGATATTTATTTAATGCAAAATGAAGGTTCCGGCTAAAGGATCTACACTAAAAATGTCTACATTTTTTTTTCTCTTAAGACGAAATATGAATCCCTAACTATTATATAAAAATCCTCTTAAAACTTCTTTACAACGAAATTTTAAAATTTGCTTTATAATTGCAATTCGTTTGAAAGAGGAAGTTAACAATTATATTACGGTTGTAACATTTCATTATACCGTTTATTACTTTTTATTATAGCACTTCTACTTTTTTTTAATGTTTAAGTGAGAACGTGCTACATTATAAATCTTTATTGGTTTATGGTAAACATTTTTGAAGGTGACAATGAAAGATATGTCAAAATAAGTAAAGGTACAATATTTTCAAATATAAGTATAGAAATATTTTATTCACGAAAAATAAATTCAAATTAAATTTCATTTCATCGTAAACGCCACTACATTTTTTTAGTTTATGTTTTTTTTTTCTGACCGTTGATGAAACAATTTATTTCATTCAACGAATCCGTTTTAATGATATGGAATACTTGTGGTGGTACCTATATAGGTACACGTTTAGAGACAAGCCATATATACGACGCTTTGATTCAGTTTTAATGACTCTTTAATGGTAATAGCGAGATGAGACGCGATAAAGTAATTATGAAATTAATACCATCTTTTTCAAGGTTTTCAAATCACCATCATTTAGTTGGTTCGATAATTTAAATGCAACTCGAGATCTGTTCTTATGATTATTTATTTTTAATTGATATATACACTCAGTATTTGATCGAATATGAACCCGGAAAGCGGGTCCAAGTTCATCAAAGTACGAAAAGTACATTGCACCGGAAGATCTATCATTTACAGAGAAAATTATTTTTTAGTTTAGAAAAATTATAATTAAAAAAATAGACTCAAACAGTGTTTAATTAGTAATTTAATCAAGTTATTAATAATTAAATTTTTTTTTCTTCTTTGAATAGAGATTACCGTGTAAACTGATTTCTTAAAATCGTTTTCTTCAACTTGTTGACTGAAAATTTTTTTTTTTTACTTAATTACATCAATTTATCGGTATTTGTGCATAAAAAACCCATTTTTTCAAATTAAATATTGTTTCTGAATTGTAAAGAAGTTTCATATTACATATTTAAGACATTTTTTTAAAAATGGTATTAATTTATACCTACTCCAATCGAAAAATCGATAAAAAGTGACGAAAGCATATAAAAATTGCTTTGTATATTTCAATTAAAAAAAATAATTAAAAACTAATGTGACATAGGATATATCAGTTTTTTATTTCAAAAATATATATTTTAAGATTCCATTGTTAATTGTAGTTCATTATTTAATTATTTAATACTTACTCAGTTTTATAAAAAAAAAAAAAACGCAAATTCGGGGTTTTCGAAAGTTTCGAGACTTGAAAAATCAAAGATTTATTAATTGATAACATTAAAGAAAAATTACTACGCCTACAGTCATGAAATAAGTTGCGTAACATCTTTTACGATTAGTAAATTTTAACAAATTTTAAAAGTCATTTTATTATTTTGGTCATAATTTAATATATATGCAGCTTAAGTGTGTGTAAGTTTGTCGCCGACGGCTTATTGGTTTCTTGCGTAACAGCGCCAGCCAATGGAGTGAAGTTGCCACGGAATTTTACTAGTAAATTATATTGACACTATTTTTTTCTTATTATTTATTTGCAAACTGTATGCCCATTCACACAATAAGCAAATGGGTTATTATAACCAAATTAAAAACCTTCGAATTAAAGGTCAAGAGTATGTTGATGAAAGCCAACAGAGCACTGGAACTCTTTGAGAAATTAGGAAGTGGTCTCTTTCAACGACGTGGAGGATTTTTTGGGTGTTTGACAGAGGAAAGAATTTCAACTTCTGGATTAGAATGTAACATAATAAGGAGCGTGTAGGATTTGTCGAAGGTTACGGAGGTTACGAAGTTACAATTCTATTCCATATGTCCAAATAGATTTAATAAGACCTTTATTTAAAATCAACTTAGTTGGTACATCTATGAGAGATTGTGGTCCTAAAAGTCTTCTTAAGAATCTAAAGCGTCTGTTAAGGTCTTGCCGTTTCAGTCTTGTGTGTGGGTTCCACGTAAGTCGACTATCCAGACAAAACCCTAGATAGAGAATCTCCTTAGAAGTCATTAGTGGTTCGTTTTTGTACGTTATCGGTGGGTATTTTTGTCTGTTTAGAGTAAATGTTACATTGACGCATTTACTTTTTTTTATTTTTACTTTCCATTTCGGGCACCAGTTAGTTATAAGGTCGAGGTGTTGCTGTATTTTATTGGTGGTTTGAAACGGGTTTGGGTCTGAGGCAAGGATCGCAGTATCATTTGCGTAGGTTGTTATCATTGTGCGAGGATGGGTTGGGATGTTAGATGTATATATGGTATAAAATATGGAGTCCAGTATGCTTCCCTAAGGAACTCCGGTTAGTATAGGTTTAAGGGGAAAAAAATTCATATCCGTATTTTACTTTGAAGGATCAGTTGGAAAGATATGATTTGAGAATAAGGAAAAATTAGGATGAAAGGAACTTCTTGAACGAAGCTTTTTGTGTTTTTGCATTAATGTTTTTAAAAAAAAATTATCTATGAGTACCAAATTGTATTATTTTTACTGTTCTGCCAGTTGGGTTAGTAAAAATTTTTTTTAAAATATATTTATGACAAATATGAAATAACTGAATTTTGAGCCTAGAAGAAGTCAGGAATTCTGACGAAACGTTAACGAAAAAATAAAGAATATTTCGCATGAAATTGGTCCTTATTACCCATCCATTAGTTGTAGTACGTAATAAAATCTTAGAATGCATATGCCTATGTAAGTAAGACATCGAAGAACCAGTTTTTTTTTTATATAAATAAATCGAAAGACCAAATTATGGTTGTAAATCGGATGCATGAATGTCTTAGACACAAGGAAAACTTAGTACCATAAAGAAAGCTTTAGTGTAGGTAGTTGAAACTTTGGAGACCATTCCAATAAATTTTAAAATATAATTTCTTTTAATATAAATATCTTAAGAGATCTTAAATATAACATTTTTGTGGTCTTACACCAGAAAAAATTATCCTAGAGATACAAATTAAAAAAAATCAGAACCAACATCTTTAAGAACTTAACGAAAAACTAAAGTCTGAAGTTAATCACAAAGTACTAATATATACTAAAATTGTTAAAGTGTAACCCTTTAGGCAAAACGCTCAGAACGCTTTAAAAATTTGCTGGGTAGGAAATCTCAAAACGTCGCTGACTTCTGACATTTATGAGGAAATTTTTATAAATTAATAAAAAATTATATTAACTAAAAACAGTTTCATTTAAAATTTCCGTAATATTTTTTCACTTTTCTACTTTTAATTTTATATTTGCCTTATATTTTGTTATCCTCTTGAAGTTTTATCTAATAATATTTTATCATGTTTCACCAATTCAATTAATTTTTCTTCAAAATCTATTTTAAATTATCAAATTTTTTCAGTTATAAATTTGTGTAATACACATTTTTAAAACATTTGGCAGCGTCAAACGCGTCAAAAGTTGAAATACATTCTACTTTTATGCATCGTGAGCGTACGTCCGTCACGTCGCCGTCGAGTTTAACTATTCCTATGGAATTCTATATGTTTTTTTGTTTTTTTTGACATTTTGAAGCATCAGCGTCGTGGACGTCGAGTTTGACTCAGAATTAAAACTGATAAGTTGGTATCCCTAAGTAGATTGTGTAATTAAAAAAACAGAAAGTAAAAAAATATTTTTGTGACCTTTCTATTAAAATTATTTCAGCTTAAGTTTTTGTGCTAACATAATGAAATGTTTCAAATTAATGAAATATTGATTTAATTATGGATTAAAACAGCTTTCTTGCTTTCTATTTTCTTCAGCTTTTGATCTCAACTAAACTGCATTTTCATTGCTTATAAAATGATATCCTAACTCCTCGACCTCGGCTTACATTAATTACTGTCTATAATTATAAATTATCTACATATGTGTGTGTGTGTGTTTGTTTGTTTGCTGTCCGGAAAACCGACACGCCTCTATCGATAATTAATCAAATTAAGTCATTACTGTCAAAGTATTTACTTCTTTTAAACTAACAAAAAAAGTGTTGGAAGAATATGCTTGTTAATTAAAACAAAAATAAGAAAAGAATTGGTGATAAAAGTAATTAAATATTCTATTTGAAAAAAGGAAAATGGTCTTTATAAGCAATATTAATCGTCAAAATGGTTGACTCAAGTAACAATGTAAGTACATGTTGCTAATCTAGTTTTGATTTTCATTTTTATTTTGTTGATTTTTATTTTTTCGTTATAAATCTTCAACGCCGATCTTTAGTTTCGATTTACGTATGTAATTACGATTTTAATTACGATTACAACTGTAATATGGGATACCTGCATATTGTTGAGTAAATGGAATTTTTATAATTTCATAGATCACAAAGAGAGTTGTAACAAGAGATTTTTAAATCTGTATTAATTACAATTATTACCAGAAGAAAAATTTATTGGAGATAATGATGCAAGTGCATATAGTATAAAGGAGAAATTTTAGGTAGGTAGAACCTGGGTGATTTTGGGAGAACGGCTCTCTGTTGATAATCATGTTGAATGGGTTAGAGGAATGTTTCTATTGCGAATTGTTGGTGATTGTTAGTAACTTACTTTTTTTAATATTCAACACTCCTTTAGATTTTTTATTTAGAATGCTTATTTGCTTTATTTTCCATTGATTTTTTAAATATTTCTTTCAAATAAACATTTTATTCGATATTTAATTGGATTCAGTCTCATTTTGGTTTGAATTCTATCGTGAATGAATTGTTGCAAAATATACAATATTTTGAAATATCTCTACAAGAATCATACTAAGTACGAAATTTATGATTTTTTTTTGAAATTATTTTTTAAAAATTTTTTGTAAATATTATTTATATTAAGTATTATATTATCTCTGAAAATTGACATTTTCGTTTTGGCAGTCAAATTATTTAAAATTAATAGAATAATAAAAGGTCCCAAATGTTATTATATTAACTATGAAACGTTTTTCGGCACAATGGACGATGTTAAAGTAAAACCTTAAAGTATATATACGAGTAGAATAGGGTGTTAAAAAAATATTTTTTTCTCATAGTGTCTAAAAATTAATAGGATATATTAAAACAAAAATGTTGGTGTCAAAACAAGCTCTTAATTACATTTTTTGGGTTTGTCATTTTTTAAAGGCCCTTTAAAAATATTTAAAAAATCTTATTAGTGTTATATTTGAACTCTGATATCATTGAAACCGTTGATCTTAGGAACTTTATTCTATAGGAATAATTTAATTCTTTATTCTTTAATAATAATTTTTTGTAGAGCGTAAAATTTCCTTTAAATAAGCCCTTCTTTTAGATTGTTGCTACAATGAACTGTTTCAAAGTAAGGAAAATTCAAAAATAAAAAAAAATTCCGGTAATTTTGTTGTTGGTGTTTTAAGTCGCTTTAACAGCTTAAGTCACATCTCGACTGTCTACAAACAAAAAGTTTCTGTAGGTAATGTAAATCTTAGATCTTATATCTAAAGATTCGACGGGAATCGAACCCAGTACCACTGTCCATGTAGTCGAGAGAGCAAACTACTCTTACCACTGCGCCACTAAGTGAACTTATTTTCCTGTATTATTTAAATAGAACATGACATTATCTGCTGCGAGGCGTCACAGTACTTTCGTTTACTTTCATTTATGAAACTCGTTGCTGGTTATAAGAACTATAAGCATTTTATAACTATATAAATTAATAGTAGGTACCTACCTACACTTAATGCATACATATAATAACTATGTATTAACGAAATCCCACCCTTAACCCCAGAACCGTCCTTATTTGAATTTTCCCAGGAAAAAGTTTCAAATAAAAAGTGTAGACATCAATAAGTCTAAGAACTATAGAAAGTTTAAGGAAAATCGTTGAAGCCGTTTTCAAAAGAATTTTAAAAAATTCAAAAATCTATTGAATAAAGTTGAGCTTTTAGCCAAAATCTTTGAAGCACAACTAGATGTAATAAGCAGGCTTATTCCAAGTTTGGTGAAATTCGGATAAAGCTTTCGATACGATATCGCAGTCACACATACACACATATATACACCCAGAAATGTTTCTAAAAACCACCTTTTTTGATTTCAGGAGAACTCAAAATTTGTATTTCCGGTGAAAACTCGAATTTTAAATTCAAACCGATTACAATATGTACTTCCTTTAAGTATTATATAGTAGTAAAAGAAAGTAATATGTATTAAGCTTATATGTAGCTATATATATACAAATTCCCATCCTTAACCCCAGGACCGTCCTTATTTGAATTTTTCCAGGAAAAAGTTTCAAATAAAAGTTGTAGCTATTAATGAGTCTAAGAACTGTACTAAGTTTAAGGAAAATCGTTAGCGCTGTTTTCAAAAAATATTAAAAAAGCTCAAAAACTCTTAAAATAAAGTGGAGCTTTCGGTTAATCGATTTTAACCAAAAGCTTCGCGGCATAACTAGGTATAATATGGAGGCCAAATTTCAAGTTTGGTGAAATTCGGATAAAGGTTTCGATACGATATGGCTGTCACACATAGACATGTTTCTAAACACCACTTTTTTGGAGTCAAGGGACCTTAAAACATGTATTTCCGGTGAAAGCTCGAATTCGAAAATTCGACCCGATTACATTTACTTTCGTTACTATATAGTTGTAAAAGAAATAAAATATGTATTGAAACAAACCTTAATATTGATATTAAAAGCTCGATTAATTGTTGAACACCATAAGAAAAAAAAAAATTTATGCTTCACCTTAATGTAGCATTTTATTTCAGAAGCTTTCCAAAGAATATTTTATTGTCAAGTTGTTTACGTTTAAACTTTAAATAGAACGAAAAGCTAAGTCATTTTAATTGATCTTTCTTATGCATGTTTACATTATTTGAATGAATATATTTAGTTAATTAAATCGTATAGCTATAGATCAATTAAGATATGATTGATATTTAATACAATGTATTAAGAATGAATTGTTTGTTAATTTATTTCGGTCTTTAAAAGTCTGAACAATTATTATAAGTAGGAAGTTGAAAATTTTAAATATCTGCATAGCTAATATAAACAACCTTCAAAAGATATCCACGTTTTTTTTCTTCAAAAAACGGCGTTTTAAATGATTCATTTTCTATTGTGTAAATTAATATTTTAACTAATTTTTTTCGATCCAAATGATTAAAATGTAGTTACAAAAATTCCAACCTACTCATTTAATTATAATATACCTACTTAATAAAAGCAACGCGCGAGTTTACAACTAAAAAATTTAATTAATATTAGTAAAAATGATTTTTTGTTTGCATTTTTCAATTATTTCCAGAGAGATAACTAAACAAATTGAATTATTTGTAGTATGAACGTTATGCATCTGTATATATATTATATTACATTAATAATTTTTTTTTAATTTACCATGAAAAATATCAAATGAACAATGTGATTACTAAAAATATTTTTAGGTGGTTATATATTTTTTGAAATACGTTATTGTTTAATTTGGCAAAAAATCCTCGACCATTGTCGAATGTAATTTGTTTTTAAAAGCAGAGTTGTCGTAAAAAGTAAAAATTATTGGAAAATTGTTTTTCAAATCCCACGTTTCAAGTGCACCAATAAACGTTCGTGTTTAAATTAAAATATTCCGCTTGAAATAATTTTTTAAAACATCAAATACATCCATTTATTTTTGCATTATGTATTTATTATATAAAGTCCATAACCGCGCATATAGTTGATTGTATTCACACCTTAAAAACTGTGAAGACATCAAACAAATCGTTCGTGTTAAATGATCATGTCGTAAATGATTATTTCAATAATGTTAGCATGAAAATCTTATAATTAGATTTTAGAGAAATGTTCTATGTACATTTTATGGTCGTTTTACACTTTATATGATTCATTTGAAACCGTTATGCGAAAAAGAAAAAGTTATTGTTGAAATTAAAAGTGAATATAGCTGAAAAAAAAAACAGTATAAAAGATTTATTTCTTTTGGAAGTCAAAGAAAATATAAATACGACTTAATTAATGAAAAATTCAATCTGTTCATGATTGATTCTCGTTGAGTATCTCACAGGTACACTGAACTCATGAACAGGGGCGTATCTAATATGATATATAGTAGTTGTGATTAAATGGGATATCTAAAAAGTGAATTAATTTGTATTAGACTCGCTTTGGAAGTTAATCAGTAAACGGAAATAAGAATTTAACGATTATGTAAAAGTTAAAGAAATATATGAGAATTTTCGTTTTTTAATGGATTTAAAAGTTTAAGGGGTACAGAATTTGGAAGGTATTAAACCAAGTTGGCAGTTTTGCAATAAAATATTGTAGAACTGCGCCAATTTTCTCTTTTCTTAAAAAAGTTATAAAAATTGAGAATGTCTGAGTAGTAAACGTAATTGTCTTGAAAATTGAAAATTTTCAATGGATATCTTCATGAAGGGGTAGATAAAGAAAAATATTTAGAGAGTAAAAAGATTGTAATTAAATGAAGGGTGCTTTTAAGTCCTTAATTTGCGGCCAAATGCGCCAAACCTCTAAATATTTTAAGTGCTATAGGCATGGGGTGCACATCCCATTGCAATGCTCAAACTCTATAAAGCACTAGCTGGTCCCCTCCCGCTTTGCTGAGCGTATCTAAATTATACTGATTGAATAATGGAAACTTTCATCCCATCAACAAAAAAGACATATAGATATTTCTAGATCTTTGATTCATAGAAAGTTCATGAAAATCAGATAAACTACTTTTCCAGGAAGATATTCTATATAGCTATCTAGAAGAGCTATCTTATTGGTTCTATACGTTTTTATGAATATTATAAAATACCTATACTTGTGTTCCTTAAGTAGCAATACAATTCAAAAATGTTGAATGTATTATATATTTAACACCAAGTTCACAATTTTCAATAGTAATTTAACACGTTTATTTCTAAACATTATAGACATTCAAAAATTAACAATGAAAGAAAATTCAATGTTTCAAAAATTTTCATCATTAATTTATCGATGTTATCGGATGTTAAATTAAAAACCATATTTTGCTGTAGAAATTGTAATTTTTATTTAAACTTTTTTGGAATGATTGTGTTAAAACGTTATTTCACGAACTTTAGGGAAAGCTTTTTTAAAAACACGATTCTTGTAGGATAAGTACAATTGTTATGCTATCTTTTGAGAATCGTGCATTATTCTAACATACGAATTAATAATCTGTATTTTTCTCTGACCTTTCAACTACCATATTGCAAAAAATGATGTCAATCTTTTGCTCTATGACAAAAAAAAACATATCTTTCCCACGGGAGTAGTACATTTTTCCTGGATATAAAAGAGATCAGGCGTTCTTGACGAAAATGCGCTAGAACTCTATTTCACGAACTTTAACGAAACTTCTATTAAATACACGGTTTCTGTAAGATACAATTGTCTTGTTATCCCACGGGAAGAGTACAATTATGTCGATATTTTGCTCTATGAAAAATAAAAACGTATCTAGCCCACGGGCCTATACATTTTTCCTAGATAAAAGCTAGACCAATCTTTCTTGAGGAAAATTCCTTAAAACGCTTATCCATGAAATTTTACGCAACTCCTTTTAAATACTCAGTTCCTGAAGGATACCATTCTTATCCTATCCTACGAGAACAGTGCTATATTCTGACATAAAAGGTAGCCTATATTTATTCTGTGACTCTCAATTAACCACCTCATTGTAAGAAATTATGGTAATCTTTTGCTCTGTGAAAAATAAAAACATATCTATCCTACGGGAACCGCACATTTTTCCTGCATAAAATAAGACTGTAGGATAAGAAAATTATTTTTTGTCTTGAGAACATTATGAGTTATAACTATTAATAATCTCTATTATAATCAGCTAAAAACGTTTAGTTTCAGCATGAATTTTTTTTAAACCGGTTTTTATATTTTCCCGTTGAAATGAGAAATTTTTCCGAAATAAAACGTATTGTAGATAATGATTCACATATTTAGCTATCATCATACTTAAATATCACCAATATTCATTTGTAAATAAAAATGTATAGTTTATGTATAATTTTTGTTCCAACCCGTTTTTAAATTTCCCGTATAAATGAGACATTTTCCCGTAATAAAAAGTATTCTATTTAATGACTCAGACCGTCATTTATCATCATACCAAATTTTATTAAAAACCGTATTTATTTGGGTAAGAATTAATCATATGTTTCTAAAAACAATTTCGCAAATAATGATTTTTTTTTGGAACAACTTTAATAACCATTAAAAGGGTTATAGCGGGCTAGCCTTCAAAGATAGACATGTGCCGCCGCGGACTTTTTTTTAGAACTTTTGAAGAGGAACAATTTTGCTATACACAATTTTTGCGTAACTTTAACCATTTACGCAGGGCAGGCAACAAACGCTCTCAAAAGGAAAAAATTTTCCTGGTTTTTGCAACATTTTCCATTGATGCTCTGCTGCTATTGGTCTTAGAGTGATGTTGTATAGCCTAAAGCCTTCGTCGATAATTTAGCTATCTAACACAATAAGAATTTTTATATTCGAACCAGTAGTTTCTGAGATTAACGCGTTTAACCAAACAATCAAATAATCAAACAAACAAACTCTTCAATTTTATATATTAGTATAGATTAATACAGCCATACTTCGACTACTCAGCAACCTTGATTGATACGGTATCGTCAACAAGGCTCAAAAAAATTGACATAACACAAAACAAGTCTTTTAGAACAATGGTTGGAGCATTCAGATCAACACCTAACAAATCTTACTCAAAGAATGCGCGCTACAACTTTTAAAAGTCAGAAGAAAGTTCACAGTCGACAAATTTTTAATCAAACATATTCAACGTCAATTAGTTTGAGACTAAAAAATCTACGCCGATCATTTAATAACACCAACATATGTATTGGATATTTTTCAAAACAAAAAAATACGTGATATTTGGAAGACCTTCCCTTTCCCCAAAGTAAGATTAGATGAGATTCGGCTCGACCCCATCAGACCTTGAACGTCTCCCGTAATTAATGGATGTTCCCTTAAAAGAATAGATTAGTAGCTATCCTACAGGATCTTTAGCAAAACTTCATTAAAATTCGTTACGTTAAGTAATTGTTAAATTTTGAAATTTTTAGTTGATTATTTTAGTACGTTTATTTCTAATTAATATCCTCGACAATGAACAATGAAAAAATTCAAATAATTTAAACAATTTCATTATTAATTTTATCGGGTGTTAAATTGATATTCATATTTATTTTCAAGTGAAAATTGTCAATTTTTTATTTCAACTTTGTAGAAATTTCTTTCGTTATTGTGAAAAATTGGAAGAAAATGCGTTAAAATTCTATTTCACGAACTTTACCGAAACTTTTTAAATGTGCGGTTCCTGTAGGATATATGTAGCTGTTTTGCCATCCCATGGAAACTATGCGTTATTCTAGCCTTGAAAGTAAGCTATATCATTCTCCCCCAAACTACCACATTGCAAAAATCATATAAATCTTTAATTCTGTGATACCTAAACAAAAAAACATATCCATTCCACGGGAATAGTACATCTCTCTTGAGTAAAAATTAGATCAAATCTTTTTAAGGAAAATGAGTTAAGATTATTATTTCGTGGATTTTAAGGAAACTGTTTTTAAATACACGGCTCTTATAGAATACATACTTTTTTTGCTATCCTATGGGAAACGTTTATTATTCCGGTATAAGAAGTAACCTTTATCATTTTCTGGCCCCTAAACTACCACATAATAAAAAAGGAAGTTAATCTTTTGCTCTGTAAAAAACAAAAAAATATCTATCCCACGGGAACCGTACATTTTTTCTGGATATAAAATATACTATATGTTAAACCGGATTATAATCTATATCTATGCCAAATTTCATCCAGATTCATTCAGTACTTTTTGAGTGAAAGAGCAACAAACATCCATTCTTACAAACTTTCACGTTTATAATATAAGTAAGATGATAAGGCTGCAAAGATTGATTGGGCACAACGTTTTTATTATAGATAGTGCCAAATAAATAAATTTTAAAAAAAATAAATTCTTCATTTCCATTAGGTACCTACATATATCTGATTAAAAAAATTTATTCAGACTTGTAATATTAGAAAAATTAGGTCTATAGTCCAAAGAAACTATAGGTATTTCAATAAAACCAGGATTAAAATTTAAACGATGCAAATATTGAACTGATGAAGAAGTGAGTTCTATAATTTATAGTAGGTACTTCGTTTTTTTTTCAACTAAATCAAATCAATTTTGATAAAATTGAATTTTCAAACGAAATGCATTTGTGTGAAAAAAGGATGCTCAATATCTGATCAGTATTTGTATAAAAGTACCGCTGTTCAGCTGTAAATATTTCATCAAACTGGATATAGATTTTTAAGACAATTTCAAATAATGTTAACTGCGTTTAGTGACTTTAATTTTTTATATTATGTATTTCCATCTTCGACGAATAAGACTGCAAAATTACTACACTTCATAAAATGCGGTTAGAGGAATGTAGTGGTATAAAAATAATTATTCCTTGGAAGAATTATGAAAATTCTTTGCAGAAATAAAATCAGCAACGGTTTTTAAATATTATCTTTTAAAAACTCTAAGTAAAATATATAAAATTTTCACAGCTCATACATGAACTGATAATTAAGTAATGCAACAGTTCAAGAGTAACCGTCTCTAGTAAATCTTTCAAGGAAGTTGTCCCATTCCTATTTGTTTACTGTCTGTTAATATTTCTCAACCACATGCTAGTGGTGAAAAGTTTTTTTTTCGCACTTTATTGAATTACTTTACTGTCGTATTTTTTATTTTCACAATAAAACATCTAAAAACTATTTGTAAAATACCATTAAAGTCAACTTATATTTATTTCTTTTCCAGGAAGAAAAAGAATTTTACATCTCAGCTCCGTTTGTGAATTATCTTTTGTTCACCTGGTCAACTGCAAAGTACTGGTTTGGAACCTCTGGTTTATTCTCGCTGATTTATTACAAAGTGAGTACACTTTAATATGTTTAAAATAGTAAAAGGCTTTATAGAATTGTATAATACACTGAAAAAAAAAATAGTGGTGTAAAATTTACAACACTAAACTAGTAATATTTTTACTGCCCTTTGTGTTCACTATAACCACAAATGTAACATTAGATAACACACTGTGTTGTATTCAGCTCTAACGTATAGTATTTTTTAACCGACTTTAAAAAAATCGTTTACTTCTAAGAGGTTGAAAACTAAGGGATGAAATACTAACTTCTTATTGGATGGCTCGATTTTGAAAATTTTTTTTTTATTTGAAAGCCAGTGCTTTTCGTGTGGTTCTATTTTAATTTGAAGGAAATCGTTTACTTTTAAGGGGTTGAAAACTAAGGGATGAAATATTAACTTCTTATTGGATAGCTCGATTTCGATAATTCTTTTTTTATTTGAAAGCTGGTGCTTTTCGTGGGGTCCAGTTTTAATTTGAGGGAAATCTTCTACTTTTAAGGGGTTGAAAACTAAGGGATGAAATATTAACTTCTTACTGGATAGCTCGATTTTGATAATTCTTTTTTTATTTGTAGAACACAACCTTAAATTAATTTCCTATCCATTTAAAAAAAAACTCCACTCATAAGGGGTTAAAAATTAGAGATGAAATAATATTATAATTTTTTTCTGGCTAACCCGATTTTAATAATTTTGTTTCTATTACGTACAACGTACCTTTAAATTGTTCACATTTTAATTTGAAAAAAAAAATCCACCCCTTAAGGATGAAAATAGGAGATGAAATAGTGACGTTTAACCGAATTTTGTTAATTTTTTTTCTGTTGGAAAGAATAATCCACTTAGTTTTGTTACTATATTTAAAAGCAAAAAATTTCAACCTTTAAGGGCAAAAAGGGATGATGTAGTAACTTTTAATATTAAACGGCGCTGCCTCATATGAGCAGCGCGTTTGGAAGGTTAACCATTTTCAAGAAAATAAAATCATTTAACCAAACTTCAGATCACTAAAACGCGAGAAATAAATAAATATTATAAAAAAATGAAAAACCGACTTCAAAATATATAAAAATTTTTAAACAAGAAATGCACTAAAAAGTACCAAAATAATGGCGTATCCTTGCAGTATCTACAACTTACAAATTATTAGGATGATAAAATGTAGAACTATTGTTATTTTTGGAGTTGGTGTCAGCCAAGGAAATACGACTATATTGGTACTTAGCAAAAAACGAGAATACTTTATGAAAATTATTTTTCAAATGAACTTTTAAACAATATACTCGAACTGTAACAATATCTAGCGACCTTTAAACTACAAAATACCAATACCAACTAAACCTTTTTAAAATTTTTACAAATTACTATTAATATTTATTTTCTTGACTGACACCAACTCCAAAAATAACAATAGTTGTACATTGTATCATCCTAATAATTTGTAAGTTGTAGATACTGCAAGGATACGCCATTATTTTGTTACTTTTTAGTGCATTTTTTGTTTAAAAATTTTTATATATTTTGAAGTCGGTTTTTCATTTTTTTATAATATTTATTTATAACTACCATAGTGTAGAAAATATATGTAGCTGTTACAACTGCTGAGAGTTGTACAATTAACAAATTTTGGCGTTTGCGCATGCGGCGCGTACAACATAACCAATAATTTTGACAAATAAATGCAAGTGTCCAAAATTTCAATCATTTTTACTAGTTCGTGTTGTAAATAATACTACAGTTTTTTAATTACACTTGACTGGTAAACGTTACCACACGTGGTGTCATCCTATATAATACTAGTTAATGTAGTAAAATTAACAAGGAATGTTGTTAAATCTACAACACATTTTTTTCCGTGTAGTTTTGATTTATAAGCCTGAGAATCTCTTGTAATATATTTTACTATAAGACAATATCAATGCATATGCACAAGAATTTTGCATTGAAATCCACAAGTCGCAAACAAACCGATCGTGGAATATCTAATCAAATGCCTAGAAATGTTCATTTTAAAATCATATTTCAAATGTAGATTTTACAAAATTGCGTGACGTAAATTTTTTTGCTCTTCCATACGGTGAACTGTTAATGATTGAAGCGATCAAGTAAAACAAAATACCATTTCCGTAAGTTCTTTGGATCAAATCCATCAAAAGACCAATTAGATCGTCTGTAATTCCCATAAATATACCTATATAGGAATCAATTTGAAATGCATCAAGAAAATTGCAACATTTGGCCTAATATTTTATGGAAATTTTCATAGGGCCCGCGGCCACAATTACGTTATCTAATGCAATTTGGTGCTCTAATCATAGTCTTAAAACCGGCAAATTAATCGGTTGTGAGGCGCTCATATTTAAAGATCCATTTACATATTTAAACCGAGATCTATGCATCATTATATTTATGTCGACAGACAAATATAGAGCCTTACGGACAAATCGTATCTCTCTATATAACCATGGCAAACACATGGCAATGAACTTCTTGTTAAGTAAACTTGTCGTAAACGTAACGGGATTTGGAAAGCATATATGGTGATTTTTTTTTTCATTCGATTTGAACGATTTTGAATAATAATATGAATAAGGAGCAAAGAAGAGTTCACCAAAGAAAGGCTGTTGGTAGTAAAAATTTTTAAGGCAATAATACGAGGCATTAAATCACTATCTTTTGATCATAAGACTAAATTTTTTTTTTTGATTCGCCTAAGCTTAACAAGGCAATAAATGATTAAAATTTCTTCAGCAAACAAGTAAAGTTTTTCTATTTTATTTTCTTTGAAAAAATCTTTTACAATTCCACAACATCACTGTATGTATCTTCGCGATTAACGACATTCTCATAGTTAATTTCCTATTGAAACTTGTTACAAAGGAATCTTTTTTTTTATTTTGGTTTTATTTCTCCTGAATACCTTTGAGGCAAGAAGCAAATAAATGAATGTAACAGGCTATAATTCTTATAGCTTGTTTTTTTTTTGGTTCGCCATCGATGATTATTGCACGTTTAGCGCGTCTTTACGGGAATATCTCAATTTGTCGTTGAATAATTATAGTCGTAACGAAGCGATTGAACTTAATTATGCCTTATTCTGGCAATTATGCAACTAAATCGTGCGTACGGAAATGAGAAATCAGCATTGATGTAAAAAATTAAATCGAGGTGTTTAAATTTTTACTGAAAAAATATAATGCAGTTAAACGTTTTGGCTTGAATTTTACGACAATTTTTTAACTTTAATCATTGATATATGTTCCGTCCATTCTGTACGGAAGAATAATAATTGTACTTATACTATGAAGGCTATGGAGCCAAAAGGAATTATATCTGAATGTATACTATGAAGGCTATGACGCCATGACAATAAAACAATATAGCAAATTAACGTTAAATAAAATATATAACAACAAATTAGTATTGAGTGAACCGTAAACATGAAAGGACATAAACCCAGAATTGGGACTGATCGAATATAATAATGATCCATAGAGGAATGTTTCTTCATATACAAAAGAACGTGATATTCTTTATATATTTTTGCTTATATTTAACGCTGCTTTATAACTATTTGCTATTGAATTCAATATCATAATATGTCAATTGATTTGTAAAACAAATATCTTATTGGTTGTATTTGGGTACACTTGGATTGTGGTACTGGGCGACGGTATGGTTAACGCGGGCCCGCTATTTGACAATTTAAGCATGATTGTACTGTCGTCCGGCCACGATCCATTTCATCATACAACATATCATTTAACAACACATAAGCTGGAAACAGAATTAAAGATCGGAATGACGATCACACAAATGAAAGATCAGAATTGATCAATGATAACTCTTATAACAAGCGCCGCACACTAATCCATTCACGGCACAATCAATAAGATAAATAAGAAGAATAGTAAATACCAAAACTATGTAATAACGATAATAAATCGGGTTTTTTATGCCATAGTGCTTTTTCCCGTAAACTGGTGTTTTATTTACTATAATTATAAATTATTTAAGAACTACGAGAAAACTCCATGTTGGAGGATTTTCGACGATACATTTTGGTGCCTCCTGTGAGGATTGAACTCACGACCCCTGGTTTACGATTATACGAAATGGAAAACAGAACCTCTCAACAGAACCATGTCCATCGTTTGCCAAACTTTACAAGCCCCAGCAAAAAGCTGTCCGTAATGGATAATTGTACTAATGTTCGAATTGGAAAATGAAAAGTAGAATTGTCATATGCGACTGAAAGGATCCAGAACGTTTACTGCCAAAGAATATAAGTATTTTTTATGTATTAAATAACGTTGACAATTTTGAATTTCATTATATAAATAATACAAGCCGTAATAGTTCTAGACTATATACCGTCAGAATTTCCTATAATACAAAAATACAAAATTTCGAGAGTAAAACATCCATGACATTGTGAATTACTAAAAGCTTACATTAAAGGTTGAACTTCAAACCTTTGATTAGATTACGAGCTTGTAATTCATTAATATACCCGTATAAACATGACCTAAGGAACCATAAAAATGTATAAATCGAGTTTATAACCCAAATCAGAATTACTAAATCTGACAGTCCAACTACTAAAATTGAATTCCATACTGATTAGAAGTCCTACAATCCAAATCAAGTTGATCGATCAATTCTTATAATTTTGAATATAAATTATCTATAACGGATGTCAAAGGGAAGGTATCACCAAGTCAATAAATTCTTCCAGATGACCGACTAGAATATAACTAATTAGGATTAAAACAGATTAGTGTGAAACAATTCAAGAAAATACTTTTAGAGTGTATCGCGTATCCCATTCTTTGCTATTTAAACACATGAATTAATAAATTAATAAATGATACAAGTAACGGTGAGAAGAAACACTCAATTAAGAAACAGTACCCAATTTGGAACAATTGTAAAACTTTTATCAAAAATATCTTTGAGAATAAACACATAGAAATATAAACTATGTACTAAATAAATTTGTAGCTAATACAAATCCGTACATTGAATATTTATATAAATTCCATATTATGGATTAACGATAAAGAAGTCAAAATTATCATTTAAAAATATTGTCTTGTCTGTCTGTTACCATATGATGCAAAACTACTCGGCCGATTTGAATGAAATAGAGTATGATAATTGACTGTCCGAGTCCATTATTCAGGATACTTTTCGCAAGAAAATGTTTTATAAAACAAAAATAGTTCAACCAAATCACTCGGATACTACACATTTTAGTTGATAGTGAATTTAATGAAATTTGAAATGGTAATAACTGATTATCTAATGAAATATCTATAATACGAATTCGGAAATTGATACATTAAATTTTCATTATACAATATCTACAGAATAAAAGGTAGCTTGTAGGATTCACTGCAACACTTTGCTCATATCCTTGGCGGATCTTCAACATTGAATATAAGGTTTTGTGAGCCATGTTCTGATGCGTATGTAAACAGATTCGCGAATACAGTTAGTTCAATATAAATCCAAAGGAAGCTACAATGGTTTTTTTTTGACAAATAAAACTATTAGTTATAAACATCAGTCAAGAATAGGGATTATATATTTCATGACAAATATAACTTGAATTGCTTCACTAAAGCTCAAGAACGAAATCAAATTACTACCGTAAATTATCAAAACGTTTATTTATAACTTCGCGGAGCTAGTTTATAAACAAATGTAATATGTTGAATTTGTTTAGCAATCATGAACTTACTATCCAATACACAGCTCATTTTATAATGTAAAGATTTATAAAACAGCAGTGGTATTTATAAATGCACGGGAGATATTAATTGGAATTGAAAACAGCAAAACGTATTTGAATAGTTTGAATAATTTAACAATGCCTCTAGATTAGTAACGTTGAGTTACCGAACCAAAAAAAAAAATGTTAGTTAATGGAACCTATCTAATTGAAATAATGAACAGTTCAACGGGTGAAAATTGAGGTAAAATTTCAAAATAAATTCAATTGACATTTTAATTTAGAAATATAGAAGACATATCAATCAAGTAATATATTATATAACACCGCTTACAAATTCATTTATAAAAGAATTGGACCTAGTAAGCGATAGAAGAAAGCGAAGCCGTCCTGAATTTAAGAATATTAACTATCGTCATTCACAAATGCCCGATGATTTTACTAGATTAAATAAGGATTTTTCCAGAACATATTTTTGTTGAATACTTGAACTATGTGGTCAAAAAATAACCTAAAGTTAACGTTTCTAAGGATGGATATTATCCATCCTCGTCCTCAATTATTTATTTTTTTTTGTGTTAATGGTGAAACGATGCAATGATAATGCAAATGTTTTTAAGTTTAAATTTGATTTAATAATTTAATTTATTTGAATTTATAAGGCGAAAAATATAGATGTGAGTTAAATTTGTATATTTTCGCATATGAGTCCGATCTGGATTGTCGTTGAACATCACCTCTATTTAGTTACTTTACGATGACTCTTGTTGGGTTTCAATCACTCACGTTGTATTTAACATTTCGCTTAAGCGTGAGATTTGTCGATTAAGTCCAGTTTAACTTGAAGAATTTGACGCTCACCCATTAACAATAAAACATAATTGTATTGACGGAGAAATATGTAAGAGAGGATGAATTAAATAGATAAAGAAATAAATATTTTAATATTGCAATAAATAAATGCTATCATAAATAAATAGTTAAAATGGATTGTACTAGCCAGAATTAGGCAAAACTTTTGGAAATAAACCATTGGAATACTTACGGAATTACAAACAACTTAAAATTACATTAATTCTATTTTAGGGTTCATAATGATGATGTAGTAATATAATTGACAATTCTATCATCTATGTAATAGTAGCACAACTATTAGAAACTAGGATTGTCAGAGTTATTTCTTGAACAACGTAAAGAATATCGAAGCGAAGTCAAAGCTGTTGTTTATTACGGAAAAATATATTTTTATCCTTTAATTTGATTGTGCTAATAATTTCAAATCATTTGATATAAAAATAAATTGAATATAAATGAAATGAAAATTGTTTGAATGTTCTAAGTTACTATATCTATAGAATTACAAGATGGTAATTATTACTTCTGTTTTTTAGTTTCACGAAACAATATTTATAACGACAAAATGGACATATTGGACTACAAGTGGCAACGGTGGATTGGTCAGAGAGGTTCTGGAAAGGAAATTAAATGATTCTGAAAATATGAAATCTACAAACTCAAAATATGCTTAATAAATGAATATCTCGTTCTTTTACACTTTGATCAGAAATCGAAATTATTTATGAATGATTAATATTGACGTTAGTTAAAGTAATGCTAACAAAGATTGTCAGTTAAATTTATTGTTCGTTGCACTTCCAAGGGGGGGAGTATGTTCCGTCCATTCTGTACGGAAGAATAATAATTGTACTTATACTATGAAGGCTATGGAGCCAAAAGGAATTATATCTGAATGTATACTATGAAGGCTATGACGCCATGACAATAAAACAATATAGCAAATTAACGTTAAATAAAATATATAACAACAAATTAGTATTGAGTGAACCGTAAACATGAAAGGACATAAACCCAGAATTGGGACTGATCGAATATAATAATGATCCATAGAGGAATGTTTCTTCATATACAAAAGAACGTGATATTCTTTATATATTTTTGCTTATATTTAACGCTGCTTTATAACTATTTGCTATTGAATTCAATATCATAATATGTCAATTGATTTGTAAAACAAATATCTTATTGGTTGTATTTGGGTACACTTGGATTGTGGTACTGGGCGACGGTATGGTTAACGCGGGCCCGCTATTTGACAATTTAAGCATGATTGTACTGTCGTCCGGCCACGATCCATTTCATCATACAACATATCATTTAACAACACATAAGCTGGAAACAGAATTAAAGATCGGAATGACGATCACACAAATGAAAGATCAGAATTGATCAATGATAACTCTTATAACAAGCGCCGCACACTAATCCATTCACGGCACAATCAATAAGATAAATAAGAAGAATAGTAAATACCAAAACTATGTAATAACGATAATAAATCGGGTTTTTTATGCCATAGTGCTTTTTCCCGTAAACTGGTGTTTTATTTACTATAATTATAAATTATTTAAGAACTACGAGAAAACTCCATGTTGGAGGATTTTCGACGATACAATATACTTAATATATTTAATCAAAGTACATATGCAGTGAAAATTAAATGTTTATCTAAAATTTAAATGGGCGTAGAAAAACATTTTCACAAGAAATTTCTGCAACCAAGACAATTTTAATTATATCCTTCACCCAGGAAATAATTAAAAAATTATGTACTTAAATCATAATTAAATATGAGAGCTATTAAACGCGTTGGGATTAATATTTATAATTTTGTCAGACGGTTTCCCGTTTTGTATAAAATTGTGACTTTGTAGCATTGAAAAAAATGATGCTTAAATATAATCCTATAAAAGTTAGGGAATTTGGATTAATAAGTATATTGTATGGTAGTGGATGCATTTTCCACTAATCTGTTTAAAGGTACATGCCCTTAACTTTCTTATGGTTCATAATGTTTAAATCATAGTTATCTAATTTTAAAGTTAATAAGAATACAAATCAGATAGTAAGATTAATAACAAGGGGTTTTTCGGTAATTACCGACATTTATTCATTTTTGACTTTTGTTGTTGTTATGTATTACCCCCTTGTTATAGTTTGAAGACCATTCTTGGTCAAAAATATTTGTTGTATGTACTTTAATTGACAAATCGAAAGTGTTGCACTTTGAATCATATTCTTCGTATAGATAGAATAATTAAAGGGTTTTAAAGTAATAGTGGTGTAAATCACATTGATCTTGTTTTCACTGCAATACATTTAAGAACCAATATATTACAATGGTATTACTTTACGAAAATAGTACTATCTTGGTTTACGTCCTTTACCCGTTCCAGATTCTTGAACTCATATCAAACTGGATGTATGTAAAATATTTTTTACATAAAAAAATTGGTTGTCTATAAAGTCGGTTTACGGACGATAGTTTTACGTGATAACGTCATAATTAAACATTAATGAAAAATTGCATACTTTTATGAATTGAATTGAATTATTGTCACTGAATTATCATTATTTTGTATAATACAAAAAAGGGGTTAATTGAAAATTAACAATTTTTTCAAAATGAAATCAAACTGAACATTATGAAGGAAATTAATTCAATCGTATTAAGTAAATTGTAGAAAAAAAACACAAAACGCGTTGTATAGAATTCAACAATTATTGAATACGAGGCATAGCTTATTGTAGAAGTTCTCGAAGAAGCTTGCGTGGCGGCGTTCCAGTAGCAGAACTCTATCGTGCCTCTTTATCACTTGTATCGCGTTCTCGCTTGCACATATTAATTATTCATAAATATTATTATCAATAATAATAATTTGACATAAATATTTTTAAAACTGGTTGTAACGTTAATTTTTAAATTTTAAATATTATTTACAGTTTTTGCAAATTTAATTTGAATATTTGTTTAAATATATAAGTAATCACAAACATTTATAATCATATTATGTCATATTATTCTTAAAATGCAAGAATAAGTTACCTTTTTTGCTGCTATATTGAGAAAAACAGTTAATTGAGGTGCATACAAAATGAAATCAGACTGAATATTATGAAGGAAATCAATAAAAATTTTATTAAATTGTAGAAAAAAAACCAAAACACGTTGTCTTAGATTCAA
Organism: Sisyra nigra; assembly: GCA_958496155.1. Taxonomy (NCBI): domain Eukaryota; kingdom Metazoa; phylum Arthropoda; class Insecta; order Neuroptera; family Sisyridae; genus Sisyra; species Sisyra nigra. The sequence continues at coordinate 7,964,255 of OY292318.1, forward strand.
CAATAATATCGTGCCTTTCTATCACTTGTATCACGTTCTCGCTTGCACACACAGGCTCAAACGGAACATGACACTTTTTCATGTAGGCTACCCAGTATTCATCAATTTATAAGACGTTATCACGTCACAATAAAAGGACAATTTTTCTATAAAAAATTCATTATTTTCTGGTTATCCAAACTTTGTTGTTTGTTCCCCCCATCACAGATAACTGAATTTTTTGCCCATAAGGTTTCTAAGGCCCTTGGGGTTTCACAGTGGTAGACCAGTAAAAGCTTCAGTTGATATTTGCATTGCCACAGAACAGGAGAGTAAGCCTGTTCTTCGTTGGTTTGTGTTTTGGGAATGTCTGGACACAAGCCAATGTTCTGCTGAACATATCCTATTGATTGTGTGGTCCAATGTCCAATTCTCCTCTTATGTTATATAGGTTTTGTTAGGCATTTTCTTCCAAAATATAAAACCTTGTTGGGTACCAAAATCTTCAATTTTTACAAATTTCACAGCATCGACTCATGCAAGTTGTATTCCAAACAGAGGTCTTATATCAAGCAAAATCCTGATTCATGTCCAAACGGGACAACAGGAGGATCAAGTTCAAATTAATTCAAAGTGGTACCACTATACTGCTTAAGTCTTAACTTAGCATAAAAATTTCTATTGAACTAACTTAACTAAAAGAGTACTATCTTTAAAGTTACCAAGAGGACTTTTGTTATTGTATCTATACTATTAAGCCAATTTATACCATTATAAAGATAATAGAGTTAAAAGTAACTTGAACACCTTAGAAATTGGTATAAATCCAACTTAAGTCACTTTTACTATCAACAAAAAACTGATCCTATAATTTAAACTTTGACTATCATTTGTTGGCCAATAAATGCAGCTTTTTCATTTATTATAGCACCAATCCTTTGGTTAATTCAACTTCATCCAAAATATAACTTCCATTAGTGTTACTTTAAACCAATGATTCCCAAACTTTTTAGATCCATGTGCCCCGTTTTACAGTCAAAATTTGCCCTCGGACCATCAAAAAATTAAAATTACCTTCGATAAAGAAATGTTATAAGAAGCATGACGCAGTCCATTGTCATCTCACTTAGATATATTGTCCCTATGACTTGTTGCATTGACGGTGCTTTCAAATATTTTTCTTTGACTGTTTGAAAAACCTAAAATTTTTACCTTTCTGTCGCTATGGATTTTTATTGAAAATTTCTTAAGCTTGGACGATTCATGGATTCATTTGACATAGTTTCGTTACATAAAAGACTCTATAAAGGTAACGTACTATACTAGGATACCCTGACATTGTTCCGAGACCTTCAAATTAATTTTAATTTTCCATGGGGATCCATAGGGATCACTTTGGGAATTGCTGTTTTTCTTATGTTATAAGAAAATTATCTTAGACATTCAATCTTTAGTCTGGGCAAATTTGTTTTTAAATTTTCAAGTTGACCAAACTCTCTCTAATCTGGTTCGATATAACTAGAAGATATTCATTAATTAACTTGATTTTAAGGTTACTTAGCTTGCATTTTAAGCTACTAAATTTGACTTAAAACTAAGTCAAACTGGAGTCAAATATTCTAATGTTAAATCGAGTAAACCAATCTGTTGAGCATTCATCATTAAACAAGTACAGCTCGTTTAAGAAAATGTCTAAGTATCTACTTTATTTGATGAATCCTTACTCGAAGTGGTTTAAGGCTAAAACTAGAACTAGATTAGGCACTACAGAAACATAAAAAGTTCTAAAATAGTTCAGAGTAATTCAATGTACCCAGATAAATGACAAACTAGGTACATTTAAAAGAAAAGAACTTGTGTATAATAATTTCAATCATTTTTCCGGCTTATTTGTGTTTGAAATATTTTATCTTTAAACTTTAATTGAGATTATCCTTCGAGAATCTTGAAAAGATTACTATTGTAAACCGTATATAGTTTGGGAGCCAGAAGAGGGATATTGATATAAGAGTAATAATTTTAATAAACTTATGCAATAAAAAATGAAGAAGTCTCAGTATTTTAGTTATTGAAAATTAAAAAAAACTTTGACCTGAACGTATTGATCTACGTAATATTCATTTTTATGGATTCATAATACTTTTGTAAGGACCTTTTTTTCATGATTTTGCTCTTTAAGAATGACGTTAATGAAGTTTTAGTAAAAAAAAACTAAATGTTTGTCATCTGAATGATTTCAAACCGTCAACTTTAAAGAACGGCCCTTCAGGAGTAGTAGAAAGGGGGTTTTAAAAGTATGTTTTGAATTATGACAGTTAAAGTAAAGAATTAAGCCGCATTGAGCATGTAGCGATACAAATTTTAAATCATATTTATCAGAATTTGGGGCCTTATTTCAAATCAAGATCAAAATATGATTTTTAAGATAAATATTTTTCTGGATTTTTGGATGGATTTTATTTTATCACTATTCACTATTTGAAAATCAAAAAAAAAAAATAAGTTCTCCAAACACATTTGGAAATAAACTTAATGGACTGTTTCATATTTTTTTTTTTGGTTTATTTAACGTCGCATCAACTACTTTGGTCATTAGCGACCGTCGAATCCGAAAACCCATGAAAAAAATCGTATAGAGCAACTATCTAGTCCACCACGCCACTAAGTGACCTGTTTCATATTTTGATTTCTGACAAATACTTCGATCCATAAAGTACGACACACGTTATTGGGGAGGGAGGGGGTCAACGAAATTTGACATTGTGTGACCAGGAGCACGGGGGTCAAAAATTTTGTGACATCACATGTTAAAATCCAAAATACTAAAACGCGAAATTTATATGTAAACGAGGGTGAAGGGGGTTCAAAAGTGTAACTATCTCTGTCAAAAAAACGATAAAATTTGTATGATGCTATTTATGTATGACCCCTAAGCCTGAAGCAGGAATTCTCCTTATGGCAGTTAATAAAGGGTTTAATGGAGATTTAAAATTCACCACAGTTTCCTTTATCGAAAAAAATGGACTTAAGTGGATTATGTAGAAATCTCTGAATTGCAGGCATAGAAGTTTCATTGAATTGTTGTTGTTATGAATACAAGTATATCCGTGTTTATAAAATTCGATATTCATATAGAAGTACAAAAAATCTTTAATTTGGTTTTTGTATTGCTACATAAACTGAAAACACGAATTGCTAAGAAAAGTTTTTTCTTATAAAATTAGTTATATTAAGTATTAACAACAGTACTTTGGTTGTAAATCGTAATAATATAACTTTTAAGTTTTTATTTGACCAAACCACAACAAGTCGTTACAGGACACCAACATTTTAATTAAAATATCGTTTTATCATTATATATTGATAACAATGTTACACATTTACAATAGCTGTAATCTAAAGTACTTGGAGTATCTTAAAGTACCTTTTTAAAATTGTTTAGTAACACCTACATTTAATCTACGAGAGAATTTTAGAAAATGGGGTTTTTCAGTTCATTAAGTTGTTTGAGAATTAGATATCAATTCCTACCACAATGCTTCACACAGTTAAACATAGAAAAATGGTTTTGTTCGTTGAAAATTTTCAATAAGATTATCATTTTAGTATCAACTAAGATTTTAATAAAAATTTTAAATACATATTTCATAAATAAAAACTAACGACCAACTAACTAAGCAAGTATTGAAATTGCACTTAGTTACATATTACTACAAAATGATGACACCAAAAATTATGGTCAGTGCAGAATTTCTTGAGAAAAAAATTTGATTTGATTTTAAAATAGGTTCAATTGGCAAAAAATAATTAAATGAAACTTTAAAATTGAAAGAAAAAAATTTTTGAATTATTTATCTAACACTCCGTATTTAAACAGAACTACCTAATATCTCGGAATATTTAGAAATTTTTTAAAAGATTTTAAAATTAAAGCACCCACTTTTCGTTAAAATCAATAACATAACACTGGTTCACCTAAAAACATCCATAGATAGCATTAAAAAGCAATCATTAATATTGATTGGCGTTAATTAATACACCAATTAGTGATCTTAAGACCCGATTCAATTTTGCAAAGCAAACGAAACGTGTTTTAAATACATTGCATTTAAAATCTTATCAGAAGCACTTTAACTTAGGCAATACAGTTACTCTTCTGATTAAACTACTTTTTATGTCTTCAAATTTCTAATATCCTTCTGGCAAATTTTTAATCTCTCTCACACTTTTTATGTTAAGAAAATATTTCCTATTAATAGTTTCAGTAGTTAATAACCTTAATACAATGACTTAAATACGCTCTTTGAATTTATAATATTTAAAAGTATTGTCAACATGAACGCATTTATTGTACTAGATGTTAATTTCTTAAATCAATTCAGATTTTAACCCAAAATTCCAATTTGTTAAATTTAGTTGGTTCATGCAAATATTTGAAAATAGTCTTACCGTGAATATTGAAAACAGCGAATTATTAATTCCGAGATACGAATGCAATGAACTGAATGGTTGGGCGGTAATGAGGGAAGTTCGCACTGCTGTGGGGTCTCGCGGACTGATCGCGTTAAGTATCGCTCGGTCGTCTTTTTATATATACGCGATGAGAGGGCATTCCGAAGATGTGCTCATACCAAACACAGAAGATTTCTTCCCATTTGATGATACAATGTCAACATTGGTGGTACCACGCATACCGCTCGCGGTCTCATCTTCGTCATTTCTTGCTGACTTTAAAGACTTCTGTTCTTCGCGTACCTGCGTTTCTCAACCTGTTTTATCCGCGATACACTTGCATTGTTATAGTGCTATTGACTCACTAAAACTGTTAGGGTTGGACTTTAAAGATAACACAATATACCGAGACTAAACCACTGAAGATATAAATATGAAATTCGAAAGTGTTATTCTAAGTAAAATTCTACCCCTAGCTGGCTCAAACCGATAGCTGCGTTTTTTTACTCTTATTCTTAGTATCAACTTTGTCAAATACTAAATTTCTTATTATGCTTCTACATCCAATGCTTAATGATCTCTGTTATGATAGTTTCTTAATTCGTTTGAATAATAAGCTTTCAATAATAATATTGAATAATAGAAAATTTTACCCAAAATAAGAAATTAAGCTATTTTTACAAAAAAAGATAACTAGATATTTCTAGACCTTTATTTCATAGAAAGTTTATGAAAATCCGTTAAACTACTTTTCCAGGATCAGATATAAGCTATCTTATAGGTAGGATTTTTACGTTTTTTTGAATATTGTAAAATATTAAGAAAATTTTAAGCCTTGAGAACCTTTCACACCAAATGTCATATGAAATAATTTATTAATTTTAGTAGAATGGATTAGTAGCTATCATTTAGGAAGTGTACCTTTTTTAGGATCTATAATATTTAATGTGTTATCTTAAGATCTGAGATATCAGGTTTGGTTGCCTTAGGTTCATTATTCTAAGATATAGTATTAAGTCCATTATGTCTTATCGGGAAGTTTGCTATTTCTCGAGGTCCAAGATTAGACAACGAATTCTTATATATCTTGCTAAAATAAATTGAAAATGAAGAATATAGTTTTTTGGTAAAAAAACAATGCGATGGTCACATCTAAGTCGCTATTTTCTCTTGAAAAATAAGTTGGGCTGGATTTATTTTTGTTCTGGAGGCTCTGCCTAACGGCTTCACCTCTCTTAGTCAAACTCCTAATCGGGATCACTTAAGTCGAACTGTCTGTTTTTGTTATTTATTCTTACGGGTCTCATTTTTGAACTAAGATATTTCTTTTTATGAATGAAATCATATTTACTGCAGAGGATTTCCTTCTCCTCCCTCGACAATTCGAACGTTTACTCAGCCAAACTATTAATAATATATTAACTACCCGTAAATTCACAATGAACTTATGGTTTCTAGGAATTTAACCTATCGCTATACTTCTATAATGGTTATAATTTTCAAATTTGCAAACATTCATTAATAAGAATAACAAATTACATAGTTTAAAATTATGTCGTCTCTACGATATGTTAGTTTATGTACATTATATCACAACTGCCTGCCGATGTATGTTTTTCGTTGCGCAGTTTTTATAGTTTTTATTTTTTTCCTCAGAAAATTACATTTTTTTCGGAATAAAAAGTATTTTAAAGCACTTTTTGTAATATTTACTATTTGTAGTGAAAATCTCGTTCAAATCGGACCAGCCATTTTCAAGTTTGCCAAGAACAAACAAACAGGCAGGGAAAACTATTTGAAATAAAAAGTAGCCTATAATGTAAGTTACAATATTTAATAACTTTTTGTAAAAATTCCATTGAAATCGGCTCAGCTGTTTTCAAGTTTACCCTGGACAAACCCTATTATTACCCTGTTTTTTTGGGGAAAACTACAATGTAAATGGCATTTATTTTTTTGTATTAAATATATGAAAATGTAGGCAATAAAGAGTATTCAACAAAACACCTGAAATTTTCTACGTTAGATATAAATCTTAGCTGGGAAAAATGATTCCGTTTTTCGTTCTCTCGCGCAGGAGAGATGGAACGTTTTTATTATAATATAATAATATAAAAAATAGGTTTTCAAGTAGTAAAAATCTTCAATCTTATTATTGGTATAGATTTAATTAAAGGGGTAAAGGATCGGGATTTTTTTTACAATAAATGCACTAAGAATATCAATTCATGACGTTTTGCCATATCTTAAGACCTTATCAGGCTTTCTGATCTATGCTCAGAATTTGCATCTTATTGTATCAAATACCTTATAATTTTATATATAAGCAGCTAAGTGTGTGTCAGTTTGTCGCCTATAGCTTATTGGTTTCGTGCGTAACAGCGCCAGCCAATGGAGTGAAGTTGCCACGGAATTCAAATAGTCCATATACACTGATACCATGCATGCAATTATCATTGTTAAATTCAATTTCCATAACAATTAATAATAATTATAAGATTGTTTATTAACCACAATTCATAATATTAAGAACAGCAGTCAATTCTGTTGACTATCGGGTTTTCTTAGTATCTTATAAATATCTTGTAATATCTTGTAAATATCTTATCATGTACTAAACTCGTGTTTTATTATGGAAAAAATTATATGGAATTATTATATGTAAGACTACAATAAGACACAAATGCTGAGCATAGATCAGAGAGCCTGATGAAGCCGTAATATATGGTGAAACGTCTTTGAACTGATATTCTTGGTGCATTTATTGTAAAAAAATCTCGATTCTTTACCCCTCTAATTAAATTTATCAATAAGAAATAACTAGGATTTAATAGTCTAAGAGCTAGCAACGTTTTCGAAAGAGAATTTTAGGTCGGCCAGTTTTTATATGTTATCTCTCGTACTATCCCGGGCAGCATACCGGGGCTGTCTGGCTGTCGGTAGGGGTTGTGTTTATTAGTGCGCATCGCACCTGTACAGGTAAAATATTGAAATTTTCAGTAAAAAGAAATCGTTTCAGATGAAATTTGTAGAAAATAACATTTTACATAAAAAATGTCCGGTGACTAATTTTCTTATGGTGGCTAGTTTGCCCGCTACAAGCTTGGAAAGGCTGGCTCGACGTGACGTCATTTGAGTGGCCGACCGTTCAGAGATACAGCCGTTGTGCCGACATGTATACAATGAGCTTTACAAGCTTGTAGCGGGAAAACTAGCCTCTTTACGAAAATTAGTCACTGGACATTTTTTATGTAAAATGTTATTTTCTACAAATTTCATCTGAAACGTTTTCTTTTTACTGAAAATTTCAATATTTTACCTGTACAGGTAAGCCCGTATGATGTCTGGGTTAGTGTGAGAGGTAACATATATAAAAACTGCCCGACCTAAAATTCTTTTTTTTTCGACGTCGCTAGCTCTCGTACTATAAGTAGGTAAAGATTAATTTTCTTAAACCTGAATTGTGTTTGTATATTTTGTTAAATTCTACATTATTGAAGTCGTGGTTAGCCTCTTTTTTGCCTTGTTTATAGTGCTTTAACTGATAGTGGTCATTAGCCCTTGCATGGTTTATTTTGTTAGAGTAATATAAATTATTATCCCCCCTCCGGAAGAGAGGTATTCAATCCCATATTTTTTATGAAATAACGGATTACATGCTTTAACGATAACATTTATTAAAACAAAAATTTTACCGCCAAAGCGAGCTCTTAATATTAATATTAAGGTTGGCTTCAACCAAGTTTTTTTCATTTTCCTTTTAAGTAAATAACACGGATTTTATTTTTGAAAGAAGGGGTTTAAAGGAAATTCGACGCTCTACAAAAAAGGACCTTAGAACAAGTTTGGAAAATCTTTATTAATTTTAATTGTTGTTATTTTTAAACTCTGATGAAAGGGTTGATCTGAGGAACATTGTTTTGAGAACCTTTTTGTATTGAGAGTGAAATTTCTTTTGAATCTCTTCTATCAGATTGTTGTTACGATGAACTATTCCCAAGTTCTAAAAATTCAAAAATAAAATAAGTTACAAATTTTCCCGTTTTTATTAAATGGAAAATGAAAAAATGGATTCAGGCAAACTTAAATATTGATACTTATAAAGAGCTCGTTTTGGTGTCAAACATTTTGATTCAATGTTATCAATTTTTGAACACCATAGCACAAAAATTTTTTTTTTGTAATCCTCTAAGGTTTACGTTAGCAAACAAATCAGCTTTAATGTTCATTATTTGTGTTCTTATTATTTGAATCGTTTTAAATTAATATCTTTATCAAGTTAGAATCAAGCATTAAGCTATTTTTTTTAATTTGTCATGTTCTATAATTTCACAGCACACCTAATGAGGTACCGCGACACACGCGTTTAGAAACACTGGTTTAGTATATGTTTACTCAAACATGATCGTCATTTGAAGCAACGAACAATAATCTCGCTCCATCCATCCTCCCTTTAAGTCATTATCTTTTCCGTTTTTTTTTTCTTTTCTCTCAAATATCTCTTCTAATTGTCCGAGAAGGCACTCTCGTTAATGATAATTACCATTTATTTGAAAACGATGTTAGCCACTTGCCCGTATTTACTTTTACTAGCATCACGAAAATCCTATAGGAAACCTCAGCCCTCAGTTTCTCGAACAAAATTATAATATTTCATTAAAAAAGGGATTTTTTCTCTTAAATGTATCCTCATCTTTGCACAGCAAATGAATGTTTACCTAATAAAATATTTGCTTTTCTAATATTAGAGGTTGTACCAGTTCAAGACGCTTTCGATAATCTACGAAAATATTTACACAATATACCGAAAAAAAAAATTGATTTCAAAAAGAAAAAATCTTGAAAAAGTGAATAAACTTGATTTAAGAAGCTAAAGGTTAATGACAAGTAAAATACGAATATCTTGTCTTATCTCGGGAGATTTCAATGCGTGATACTTGAGAAAACTTACAAAAAATTGATATGTTATGGTGATACGAAATTATGATTTTTCAGATACGAATAATTACATCATTAACGATAACAGTTTTAATCTGCAATTGGTGATTTTTTTTTTGCTAAATTATAACAATTTCTTCGAGAGTTTAATGGTTTCAAATTTTGTCTGTAATTGGATATTACTGTATCTACATACTTAATTGTTTATTTCGTGTTATAATTGAAAAATGCACAATGATACCTTGTGAAAAAATGGCTTGGACATCATTAAGGGAATTCTGTGAACATGTGAGGTTAAAGTTAGTTAAAAGAATTGTAACTCTAAACTTTAAGTTCAAAGAACATAGAACATTATTATTAGGTAAATTTACCAGGTAATTTTTTAATGTTAAGCACTAAAAAATACCTTTAAAGAAATGCTCTTAAATCAGTTAGCTTTATGGAAGTTTATTTGTCTCGATTCAGGTTTTGGAATCAAATTCCACTTCTAGAAGCTAAATGACTTTAAAAAATGAAAAGTTTTGTAAAAAAAATCGTAACCAAATGAACTACAAAGATAATAATTTATTTACTACTAGCTGATACCAGCTCGCTTTGCTGTGAGTATCTAAATTAAATTGATTGATTAATTGATTCCCTACTTTCACAACTAAATTTAAAAATTAATCTATTTTGACAAAAAAAAGACGATAGATACTTTCAGACTTTAGATCCAAAGTAAGTTCATCAAAATCCTTAAAACTACTTTTCTAGGAAGAGATATTAGCTACTAGCTGATACCTGCTCGCTTCGCTGAGTGAATCTTAATTTAACTGATTGATTAAAAGATTCCCTACGTTCATAGCGAAATATAAAAATTAATCTATTTTGACAGAAAAAAAATGATTGATACTTTCAGACTTTAGATCCAAAGAAAGTTCATCAAAATTCGTAAAACTACTTTTCAAGAAAGAGATGTTAGTTGTCTCACATCAGCTTCTATACGATTTTTAGTAAAAAAGTAACTCTATTCCTTCCCTGAGGACTTGAAAATCTTTCATACCAAATGTCATTTAAAACCCTACAGCTATTTTAGGGGGCATCCATTAATTGCGCGAGGCGTTTTTTGCGATTTTTGAAATCCCATCCCCTCCTCTCTGGTAAGATGTCATGAGATTTGGCATAACCCTTTCCCCCAACCCGCAACCTAATGTGATATTTGGGAGGCCTTCCCTTTCCCCATAGTAAGATTAGATGAGATTCGGCTCGACCCAATCGGCCCCTGAACGCCTCACGTAATTAATGGATGTTCCCTTAAAAGAATAGATTAGTAGCTATCCTACAGGATCTTTAGCAAAACTTCATTCAAATTCGTTCCGTTAAATGATTGTTAAATTTTGAGGATTTAATTTATTATTTTAATACGTTTAGTTCTAATTAATATCTTCGATAGTGAACAATGAAAATATTCAAATATTTTAAACAATTTCATTATTAATTTTATCAGGCGTTAAACTGAAATTCATATTTATTTTCCAATAAAAATTGTCAATTTTTTAATTTCATATTTGGAGAGATTTCTTTCGTTATTGTGTTAAGTTGGAAGAAAAGGCGTTAAAGTTCTATTTCACGAACTTTACCGAAACTTTTTAAATGGACGTTTCCTGTAGTATATACAATAGTTTTTTTTGCCATCCCATGGGAACTATGCATTATTTTAGCCTTAAAAGTAAGCTATATTCTATATATATATATAGATTCTATATATTCTATATATATATATATATATATAAATATATATATATATATATATATATATATATATATTCTATATATTCTATATTCTCCCCCAAACTACCACATTACAAAAATCATATCAATCTTTAACTCTGTGATAAACAAAAAAATATCTATCCTACGGGAATAGTACATCTCTCCTGAGTAAAAAGTAGATCAAATCTTCTTAAGGAAAATGAGTTAAGACTCTATTTTGTAAACTTTAACGAAACTGCTTTTAAATACTCGGTTCCTATAGAATACATACGTGTTTTGCTATCCCATGGGAACGCTTTATTATTGCGGTATGAGAAGTAATCTATATCATTTTCTGGCTCCTAAACTACCACATTACAAAAAAAAGTTAATCTTTTGCTCTGTAAAAAATAAAAATATATCTATCCCACGGGAACCATACATTTTTTATGTATGTAAAGTATACTTTATGTTAAACCGGATTATAATCTATATCTATGCCAAATTTCATCCAGACCCATTCAGTACTTTTTGAGTGAAAGAGCAACAAACATCCATTCTTACAAACTTTCACGTTTATAATATAAGTACGATCTTACAGGTTCATTACCTACAGTTTTAAATATAATATGTTCCTTTAGACTAAAAAATTTTTTATTTCAATTATCATTTATAACCGTTTAGCTATTTTAGTAGAATAGATTCGTAGCTATCTTACAGGAACCGTGCCTTTTTTAGGATAAATGGTATTCAATACGTTAAGATCTGAGGTATCTTTAACAAAAATTCATTAAAATTAGTTCCGTTAGGTAATTGTTAATAATTTAAAAATTTATTATATTATTTTAATACGTTTATTTCTTAATAATATCTTCGAGAATGAACAATAAAGAAGTTCAAATATATTTAAAAAATGTCATTATTAATTTTATCGGGTGTTAATTGAAATTCATATCTATTTTCCAGTAAACTTTGTCAGTTTTTTAGTTTAAACTTTGTAGAGATTTCTTTTGTCACTGTGTAAAATTGGGCAGGCCTTCTTGAGGAAAATGCGTTAAAATACTATTTCACGAACTTTAACAAAACTTACCGAAAACACAACGAAAATCCCCGATTCCTGTAGGATTCAATTGTTATAATATCTTATGTAGGGTGACCAACCGTACTCTTTTAGGAGTACCTACATGTATCTTACATACCTAATTGGTGTAGAACTTTTCGAGTTTTTGTCTTAAATAAGGACCAACATAACATTTTTATATTTATAAGAAGAAGATATCAATAAAACAGCCACTACGTACGACGTCCAATATCCAGTCGCTCTGCCAACGCTTTTTAAATCTGTGATATCTTCCAAGATATTCATTTTTATGATATGCTGTAAAGGGCAATTTTGATCTACATGAAATGCACTACGTATTTAATGTATTTAACTGAGTAAAGAATAATACTATATTGTTAAAAATAGCTTGGTGAATAACCAAATATTTTTTTGCAATATGTAAAAGATAAAAATGGTTCCTGTGGATTATCCTTAGGAGATAGACATATACCGCCGCGGACTTTTTTATTAATCTTTTTAAGGTTTAGGTCTCGTAAGGTTTAGCCAGCGTTTGCAATGTAAGTGCACAAAAATATGTTGATTATGACCTCACATTATAAATCTTTGAATTTCCCGACTTTTCTCTACTATAATATGCATGTTTTATACCTGCAAACCTTCCTCTTAAATCACTCTATCAATTGCTGAAAACTGCATTAAAATCAATAGTGTAGTTTAGAAGATCTAAGGGAACAGACAGCGAAAGCCACTTTGTTTTATACTATGTAAAGATGCCATGTATTTTACATAAGCGTATGATGATGTGCGTTAAAATTTTACATTTAGAGCAAAATTTTATTTCCTAATATTTTAAACCCAGTCCAAGCCAGTTTCTCTAAAAGTAAATTTTTCAAGTTATTATGTATTGCTTTTTAATAAACTACTTGCAAACTTTGTCAATTCGATTTACTTAACCACTATAAATTGTCTTCTTTTAATTTTTTATACAAGGCGTCTCTATAATTAGATTTTCTGGCAGCGAACGAAGAATTTGCTGAATAAACCAAAATTTTTTTTATAAATGTTGAGGACATAAATTAAATTTTACTGTAGGTAGGTTTGAGTTAGCAAGTTAATGTCACGACCTATGATTGTCAATACAGACATCATGTGGTGAATATACACAGGTTACCGATTTACAAGATTAATTTAAGTGTACTGCAAACATAGATTAAAAATAAATCACCGTTTTTAAATGAATGACACGAGAAATTATCAGATATAAAATTATAACAACCATAACTAAATAATAGATACTTACAAAGGTATATTTCTACAATTAAAATATCATCAAGACTAAAATATCGCATGTTAAATAACGAATCGTCAAGTATTTTGAAAATATATTTTATGGCAATTTTAAATAAGTTATTATAAAAATGTTATGCACTTAATGTGTTTCATTAACGAGGTTAATGCTGAAATAGTTACAGACGAATTGTATTAAAATCACCTGTGAATCAGATAAATTTTTTTCTATAAAGTTTATTAGCTTGATTTAGGGCTACCGCTATTTTTTAATTGACAACAATTAAAATAATTCAAATGCCTGTTTTATTTATTAGACGCTAATTTATTATACTGGTGTAGCTTCTTTTGAATAAATTAGATAATAAGATGGTATAATTGATTTTATCTTAGGCATCTTGAACGAAAGAATATTTTCAAATTTGGCTTGAAGTTAATCATTGATTTTGTTTATGTAAATAAAAATACCTGCGAAAAAATTCGAAATTTAAATCTTTTTCTGTGAAGACTTAATCAAATATCAAATTTTATATCGTATAAGACAGCGGTCGGGGAAACGGGGTAAACTACCCCAAATAGGGTAAAAATAAAATTTTTGGGGGTAGTAAAGAAATTTTTTGACAAAGCTATCTTATAAACGTGTTAGTATTTCCGAAGACTTGATTAAAATTTTTCTTACATCAAAAAGCCCCCGTTTTGAAATTATTGTATCAAGCATGAAGCAAGATCATTTACCCAAAATCCGAAGGGGGAAAGTTTTGGTTCCATGCGTTTTGATTCCCGGACAAAATATACCCGACAAAATATCGCCCGACAAAATAGCATAGTTTTGATGTTAAAACATTTAGTTTTGTGTAAAACTTTGCGGTGTCAAGAAGTGCACATTCAGCCAATGAATGAAAATTGGGTAAACGAACAATGACTATAATTTCTTTTGTAAATTATAATTTATTTTTATATTGCTTGTCTCCTTTTCAAAATTAAAAGGGTAATATCGACGTATGCAATAATATTTTGGGGTAATGACAAAAAAAGTTCCCCGACAGCTGGTATAAGACATAAGTGGATATATTAATTAATGAAAGTTTACACATTCCTATTATGTCGACCTACTATTGTAAGATTTCCGGTTAAAGCATTTCGTTCCTCTGAAACAAAATATTTAATTAATAAATCTCCCTTAAATAAAGCTCCTGGCTACCTTATATCAGCAAAAATTTTTCACAATCTCCCGGGAAGGCAATAGTTTGCCTAACCACCTTCTTTAATGCAATTCTTCGTACCACATATTTCCCCTCACAATGGAAACACTTCATTGTTAATCTTATCAAAAAACCCTATAAACCTGCTACAGATCCACCATTCTATAGGTCAATAAGTTTTTATCTTTTACAAAAAATAAATTTTTTCATGAAAATTGATAAAAACTTGATTATTTATTAAAATGTACACTTTAATTATTGGATTTTCTGGGAACATTTAACATAGTAATGTATTTTTTTTTGCACCATCAGAAAGTAGGGGTTTCACCGAACAAAAAGCCCATCGACTTTTTTTTAAATAGTAGATATTTTGACGTAAGAATTTTCGATTGAAAATTAGGGTGCTTTTTTCAATATAACTTAAGTGAAAATAAGGTGAAAAATTAATATTTTTAGTCAAAAAAAAAAGTACCTTGAGTTTGGGACATTAAAAGATAAGTTTTTACCAAATTTCATGAAAAACAAAATTTTTTTGTAAAAGATAAAAACAAAAACTTGGTAATTAATTTGAATTTTTCACATAAATTTTGAGGTTATGTGAAAAAAGTGTTAATACAAAAGTTGTAGATCTTCTTATTCCCTACAACTTTGCTATTTAACTTTTTTCCATAGGACTTGTAATTTTGTCGGAAATCGAAATAAACCGTTTCTACTCTTAAATAACCCCCCTTTTCCACTTCTCGACCTCAGATCGACCGTAATTTATTTTTTCTTTCATTTTTGATATATACTCTTCTTTTTGTAATTGGTTTCATCCTACTATAATTTTTTTTGGGTTCAAAAATTATATTGACCCTGGTATATTAGTCCTGAGCGGCTTTTTATGAATGTCATCCTCATAGTTCTTTTTAAAATTGAGAGTTCTGAACATACCATGGTACCTACTGTACATATTATAATGCGTACCAAAGTATATGTTGTTCTCTAACAAAACTACTAAATTATTAATACAAACACCTTTTTACATAAGTATCATGAGACAGAAATTAGCTTCCACTTTTATTGTTGAAATAAAATAAAGGCCTTTAAATTCTATGTACCAATTACTAGGTATATTTGTGCGTTATTCAACCTTTTGAATATGGGAACACCGTAAACAATTCTTCAAATTATTTACCTCTATCACTCATTAACAAATTGAAATAATTTGCCGGCACAATTATAATTTTACTTTCAAACCATAATACAACACATAATATTAAAAAAAAAATGTTACTGGAATTTCATATTGTATACTCAACGTTTAAATGCTAATTTTGCCAAAACAAGTATAATAAAGTTATGCATTATGAGTTATGAATACGTAGATATGTGTGGTTTTAAATCACGCAAGTTATTTCATTTTTAATAATAACGTTTTTTTTTTTCTTCTTTCTTATAATCTACGACTTCTTACCATTCTTTCACATTCAACCAAATCGTGGAAACTTCTTGTTGATTTTTCACAACGATTCTCACATTGACGATCTTATCAAATTCCTGGATTCATACTGGGACCGGATAGAACCCGTTAAATGTATATTTGATTATAGAATTACTCTTTCTTACCACAAGAAAAACATGAAAAATCATTTCATATGTTTGTATAACTTTTACATTTCTTAAATTATGCAAGCAACGAGGAACAAATATACGTACATAATTAATTAGTGGTCTAAATGAGAAAAAAAAAATTAAATTGTAATTTGATCGTAATAACTTAAATCTTAGAAAAAAACTTTTGAAAAATGTAACAAAAACACAAATTGGTAGATAATTAAAATGCAATTCAAAATTGAAACAGAGGTCGGAAATTAAAATATTCATTACCGTCTGAGTTTTTGTTAATTTTCCGGTAATTTGAATTGAAAGGATTGGATAACAGGCGTGGAAATTAATTTAGTTTGAAATATTCGTATGTAGGTATTTATGTACATGTATATATAGTTGGGAGTAAAAAATTAAAAATTGGATAACTGTTCGGAATCAAAATTCGGTCTTTGGGGACCTTGTTTTCGTCGTAACGGTCACTCGTTCATTACTCAAAGGTGAATGTGTAGGTATTTATAAATTTAATTAAGCCGTGTCAAATGGAAAATTTCGTGTTTTTTTTTTCTTTTTCAATGATGAATAAAAAAAAACAAAATAAGATTTAAGAAATTTTGCGAAAAATAACACGATTTTGTGATAGATGCTAAGTGGACAAAACGAATTATGAGAATTGTACTACCGTTTTTGCATAGTGTAAATGGTCATCTATATTCTATACAACCGAGTGTAATATACATTGCCCGGTCGTTGTTGGAGAAACAAAATTAGTGGTTACCCGTAATTGTAGTTTTTATTATGTACCTACCTATAATTTAAATTTTATTATTGAAATACATCAATTGTCATATGACATATTATATCTAAGTCTCGTTCGTCTAATTAATTATTATTACAAGCATTTATTAAGCTTTCAATGTTTGTTTAGATCAAATCTTTTTTTTATTAAAACTACGAGGGTCGTTCAATAAGTCAATAAGAAAAAGATAGAAAAACAAAGTATTTTGAGTATTTTTTTTTAATTTTTTCTCTATACACTTTTTCAGGCGTTTTCCCAAGATTCTTAAGCCATTCAGTAAGATTAGGGAAGGTCCTCAAAATAGACATTTGTCTGGGAGATGATTCCTTCGTTCGTCAGTCAAACTATTTTTTTTTAAATTTGTTAATAAAAAGTCGTTATGAATCAAATCTAGAAAAAATGTGGGATACGGTCAAAATTTGAATTTCAATTTCATGATTTTAGGCATTAAAACTGCTCAGGTGTAGGACCGTGGATTGTCTTGAGGCGAAAGAGGACTGTTTTCTCTTGTCTAAATGAGGGTGTTTATATGCCTGTGGTCTCAACTATCTCACACACTTTAAGTAGCCGATCGTTTAACACCATATCGTGGATTTTATCCAGTATTTCGGATATGGTCACCTTTTCTGGACATCCCGCACAATGTTTGCCATTATAAGTTTCGAGTCGAAATTTTAGACCTATTTTAGACCTCAAAATCTGGGTTCAAGTAGATTGAAACATGATCATTTGCATTTGAATTTCAGACCTCTTTTGAACCTACAAGTGGCATTTATTGGCAAAATACCATGTTTAGGCCCAAAAGAGGTTGACAGAAAAAACTTCAAATGGACCTCTCTCTCTTTTCTCTACTCCTTTATTGTCACTCTCTTTTATTGTTTTATTGGTAGGGTTTTTTCCAAAAAGAATAAAATTTTTATTTTAATATTTTGCTTTTTTTAAATTCATTTATTTATACAAGTTTCATTAATATTAGCGATAAATTTAAAAGTAATAAGAATATTACAAATATCAGTTCTTAATTTCCTTGTCCTTGTTTACCAGCTCCTTTAAAGTCGCCATTGCCATCATTTTTTTCCAGGATTTCCTTTTATTATAATCCACAATATTTCCAATCATGCGCATTTCTTTAAAAATTTTATTTAATTGTATAACATCTCTCTGATTACTTTCAAGATAATACATAAAAGCAAATTTCTTCACACTTTTTCTTTTAAACTCGGTTTTTTCACTTTTAAATTTTTTACATTTACACTTTTAGGCCTTTTGATATAGACAATATTGAAAAATAAATCAAATAGGTAGTGAATAAGTTTATTCAATTGTTGTATTATGACGAAAGTAGTCACTCGAAAGGTTAACAAGAAATTAAAGCTGAGTAAAAATGAACAAGAGTAAACAGGATTAAAGATCCAACCAGTAATGGATACCAGAATACACAATATTATATTAAGCATCTAATTGTAAGTATAGGAAAGAGAGAGAACAAAAATTTGGGTTATTAGTAAATAATAATTGCAATAGTTATTGTAAAAAGAGCAGATTTATTACAACCAAGTTTTATGTTTTATGATCATAAAACATTTTTTAGAACGTAACGATGTTCACAAAATATATTAAAAATTTCATGTAGGTTAAATTGAAGACGATGGAATATCGTTTTGGTCGAGATGAGGTTCATTTTACTCTTTATAGGTTCAAAAGAGGGTAAAGATCCATTTTAGGGCCAAAATAGGTCTAAAATTTCTTCTTAACCTACAGAATTGAGATTTTGCAAGGTTGATTTAGTTACAATGACAACTTTTATAACATGTTTATAATTTTCAAATTTTTTACTGTTTTCATTTATACCTTTAAAGAACTTTATTTTTTAATTTAAATCTCAATCATTATTAAATACTGCTAGTAACCCAAGCTCTTCACTGTTTTTATAATTTTTTTTCTAAACTATATACATTCAATTCTTACCTTGGTTTTTGTTACTGTTTGAATTCAATTGATTTAAAATTATTTTAGAAATATATGGAAACCAGTTTGACCAAAACAAAAAAACTAAAAATAAATTTTAGTAAAAACATTTTTAAAATGAAGCTTTTAATTAATGCTTTACTCATTTAAATAAGCTTTGAATTAAATTAAACCCACGAATTTAGTAAATTTTGAATTTTTTTTATATAAAAGCTTGTCGCGAAATTTACCCACACAAATAACTAGAAACTTAAATTGCACTTGCAATTTTTTAAGGCACAAAATAAAGAAAAGAGAACGTGAGCGTTCACTTTTTGAGAGTTTAAAAAAATATAAACATAAAATTAAAAAAAAATAACTCAAATTTAGATAGTGGATTTTCAAAACGTTTTTCAATCCTTAAGGCTTAAATGGACGAATTTAGTGTTAGCAAAAACAAGGGTTCTGCATTTTTGCATCTAAATTCATAACAGCTTTGAACAAGTTGATAATTTGAGAGTAGGGCCCACAAAATGATAAAACTTTTGACTCCCTCATTGAACCACTTACACGCTTCTAGATTGGTAGTCAATTTACTAAGGCGATTATAAATCAAAATATATTTGTATTTCAAAAGCATATTACCTATGGTAGTAGTCTCTTAAAATAAACTTTTAAAAATTAACGAAATGAGTAAATTTTATCCTGGAAAATGGATAGTTCTTGTGGGATAAAAATAAAAAGGAGAAAGTGTTGACCACATCTCAACCAAGAACGAAATAACGAATCGACCATAGACGTACCCAAGTTTAATGCGAGGGGGGGTCAAATCAGATTTTTATACTTCATTTTTATCTACTTACAATAGTTACTAACAAATTTTATAGATCTAATTTAAATTCAAAGAAAATCAAGAATGGCTAAGCCAGGGGCTGATTTAGGATATAGCTTGATAGGGGGTCATTACCGGGGGTGTGTGGAGAGATCCCCCACTGACGTGGGGGGTCTATGGGTTCCCCTCCGGGAAATTGTTTAAAATACATCTCTCAATAACGTGTTTTTATGCGTTTCTTGGCTAAAAACAGTACCTAACAGATTTGCATTTTATAGGTACTATTTATTTGGCAGACAATCTGTAGCAATGTTATAAATGTAATAAATTCAACGATGGTTGAACCAAATTTCTGTTACGTTTAGTATTTAGTAGACAATTGAATAATAAACTTAATTTATTTTTTTTATGCAAAAAAGCTTGAGGGGATCATGACCCCTGTGACCCCTCCCCTGAATCTGACACTGGGCTAAACCAATTTGGCTTATTTTTATCTTGAAATATTTGTCGAACGGACGCACCACATGATTTTTAAAAGTCATTATTGTATTGCAAATGACAAAAAAGAACTTTTATCGACAACAGTAGTTGGTTAGTTGCGATGCAAACAAAATCCAGAGGGAGGCAGCTGCCCCTTCTTGCTCCCCCTGGATACGGCCATGGAATCGACTTATGTTAGATTTTCATACAGGATTAGTTTATGGGTCCAAATTCCTTTTGTTGGTATTTATATCAGAATAATGTAGGTTTTATTGATACCAGAACAATTTGTTATTTTTCTAACAGGAATCAAACAATAAGCCGGTGTTCTATAAGTACAAGAATAGTGAATAAAAATAAATTACTTATACTTGCAATATTTGAAGGAAAACTTTTTGTTAAGTTGAATGATTTGCTTCACATCTATACTAATATATAAAATTGAAGAGTTTGTTTGTTTGATTGTTTGGTTAAACGCGCTAATCTCAGGAACTACTGGTTCGAATTAAAAAATTCTTTTTGTGTTGGATAGCTTAATTATCGACGAAGGCTTTAAGCTATGCAACATCATAGCAGCAGAGCATCAATCGAAAATGTTGCAAAAACCAGGAAAATTTTTTTCTTTTGAGAGCGTTTGTTGCCTGCCCTGCGTAAATGGTTAAAGTTACGCAAAAATCGTGTTGAGCAAAATTGTTCCTCTTAAACAGTTCTAAAAAAAAACCGCGGCGACATATGTCTATCTTTTAAGGTTAGCCCGTTATAACCCTTTTAATGTTTATTAAAGTTGTTCCAAAAATAAATCATTATTTGCGAAATTATTTTTAGAAACATATTATTAATTCTTACCCAAATAAATACGGGTTTTAATGAAATTTGGTATGATGATAAATGACAATCTGAGTCATAAAAAAGAATACTTTTTATAACGGGAAAATGTCTCATTTATCCGGGAAATTGAAAAACGGGTTGGAACAAAAATTATGCATAAACTAAACATTTTTATTTAAAAATGAATATTGGTGATATTTAAGTATGGATAGCTAAATATGTGAATCATTATCTACAATACGTTTTATTTCGGAAAAATTTTTCATTTCAACGGGAAAATAGAAAAACTGGTTTAAAGAAAAATCATGCTGAAACTAAACGTTTTTAGCTGATTATAATAGAGTATATTAATAGTTATAACTCATAATGTCCTCAAGGCAAAAAAATAATTTTCTTATCCTACAGTCTTATTTTTATGCAGGAAAAATGTGCGGTTCCCGTAGGATAGATAAATTTTATTTTTTACATAGCAAAAGATTACCATAGTTTCTTAGCATAAAAGGTGTTTAATTGAGAGTCAGATAATAAATATAGACTACCTTTTATGTCAGAATATAGCACGGTTCCCGTAGGATAGGATAAGAATGGTATCCTTCAAGAACTGAGTATTTAAAAGGAGTTTCGTAAAACTTTATGGATAAGCGTTTTAAGGAATTTTCCTCAAGAAAGATTGGTCTACTTTTTATCTAGGAAAAATGTACGGCTAGATACGTTTTTATTTTTCATAGAGCAAAAAATCGACATAAATGTACTCATCCCGTGGGATAACAAGACAATTGTATCTTACAGGAACCATGTATTTAATAGAAGTTTCGTTAAAGTACGTGAAATAGAGTTCTAGCGGCGTGATTTCTTTTTTATCTAGGAAAAATGTACTACTCCCGTGGGATAGGTATGTTTTTGTTTGTCAAAGAGCAAAAGATTGACATGATTTTTTGTAATAGGGTAGTTGAAAGATGTGAGAAAAATATAGATTATTAATTTGTATGTTAGAATAATGCACGATTCTCAAAATTTCACGATTATCCTGGTCAAAACACGTATCTGTAAAACTAAGGGAAGCAAACGCCAGACTTATTCAACTATATCCGCTTATAAATAAAAAATCAAAATTGCGCACGGAATGCTCCCTTATGTTTTACAGAACTATTATTAGACCCATCCTGACATACGCTTGCCCAATTTGGATAAATACCTCCACAGGGAATATCAAGAAGCTGCAAAGTTTTCAAAGCAAGGTTCTGCGGGTAATTCTGAAAGCACCATGGTTTGTTCGAAACAGCCAAATCCTTAACGAGACAAATCTGCCAAGCATAGACGGTGTAATTAGGATGCTGGCTCAAAATTTTTTTGGTCAACTTGGTTCATGCCAAAGTGCTACTGAACTTAACCTGGGCCAGCGTAGACCAACTACACGGCTAAAAAGGAGGCTCCCACAGGAGGTGGTAGAAATGTTTTAGTAATCATCTAAATGTATTAGTAAAGTTAGAGGATGTAACGACAAGCCTCAAAAGATAATATAGCTAAAAATAATGCTAGCAAAATCATGATATAGCGACAGGTGGTTCGCTGAACTGATTAAATGTACCAAAATGGTTAAAAAAAAAAAAAAAAAAAAAAATAACATAACAATTGTGCTTATCCTGTAGGAATCGTGTTTTTAAAAAAGCTTTTCCTAAAGTTCGTGAAATAACGTTTTAACACAATCATTTCAAAAAAGTTTAAATAAAAATTACAATTTCTACAGCAAAATAAGATTTTTAATTTAACATCGATAAATTAATAATGAAAATTTTTGAAACATTGAAACTTCTTTCATTGTTAATTTTTGAATGTCTATAATGTTTAGAAATAAACGTGTTAAATTACTATTAAAAAATTTGAACTTGGCGAAAAACTCAGTTAAATATATAATACATTCAACATTTTCGATTTGAATTGCTACTTAAGGAACACAAGTAAAGGTATTTTATAATATTCATAAAAACGTATAGAACCAATAAGATAGCTTTTCTAGATAGCTATATAGAATATCTTCCTGGAAAAGTAGTTTATCTGATTTTCATGAACTTTCTATGAATCAAAGATCTAGAAATATCTATCTTTCTTTTTTTGTTGATGGGATGAAAGTTTCCATTATTCAACCAGTATAATTTAGATACGTATAGCGAAGCGGGCGGGGAGCAGCTAGTACTATTAATATAAGCTGAAGAATTACCTTCATATTTGAAAGTATAACTTTATCAATTTAATCATTGTCTTTGGTGATTTTTTATTGAAATGAATCAATATTTTCTTGTAGTAAATGCAAATATACACGCATCAAATTATTTACGTATGATTTACGATACATCATTTCTCGTTTCAATAAAAGAAGATTTAAAAAGATTGAGAAGATGAAATAAACAAGGGGTTTTCATATAATATACGTAGTGCACGTAAAGAATTCTTGTTCTGTTTGTATAAATTTCGTCACGCATTTGCTAAAAATTCGTGATCTGCACAAATAATGCAAGATTATCGATTAACAGATCAATAGTGCATAGATACGTGAATCGATTGGGCTATGACCACTCGTTCAGGCGCAGAAATAACACAAAAAAAAAACGGCCATATTACAGCTTTTACTCGTCTATAAGTACTTGATAGCTAAAAGTATATCAGCTACATGAACGTTGTATACAATCTAACTAAAACCGGTGTTGTGTATCATAAAATTGCAATGGAAACCGTCCAATTGCAATTGATTGCAAGTTTATTTTCAATTAGCAGTTCGAAACATGATCGCAATGATTATGATTAGGCTGAGGTATAGTCATGGATCATAAATGATCTTCTTTGCCTATAAGAAGAAACCGGTAAAGATTATGGGTCGAACGTATTGATACGAATACGAATACTTCAAGGGGATAATAAGATCTCGCGTACCTACATTGTTCGTCGAGAAAATTGAAATGGGGCAATTATATATCGTTATCGCTAACTTGTATCGCTAGTTTTTAATAAGGTCAATATTTTATTGAAAATAAATAATTTTACAATTTGCGCTTATTTCAATTAAAAAGTCGATTCGACGAAAAGAAAAATTCATCTGAAAACTGAAAAAAATAAATAAATTTTAAAATTGTGTTGTCTGGAAATTGCGTTGTCTCACCGTAAATTTTAATGAAATCGTAACAAATCATTGCATTGAGGTGAAATATTTGGGTAAAATGTCAACGCCCAGTAGTTGCTAATCGGCTTAACACTGAATTGAGACTTTTTACATGAGGTAGCATTGATGAAGATTGTTCTTGAAAACCAAGAACATAGTCGTACATTTTGTTCAAATAAGATAATGAAGGGTCAGCTAAAATTAAAATCAATCATTATTATGTATTCAACAATAATAAAATATCACTTACATTTATTCTCGTTGATAAATACCCTTGACGTAGATTTAATTCTACCTAAAATATGACCAAAGTGTAAATTATCATGGAACAGGTGTCGTTATTAAAAAAAAATTTAGATCAATAATTTAATAAAAATTCAGTAGAAACTCGATATAGCGAACTTCTAGTTAACATAAAACTTCTTATAGCGAAAAATAGTACATTCCAAGGACCCCGGATAGGGACGAAGTTCTTTAATTAATTTTTTCAACTCTAAACGAACTCTAGCTTCTTTTGTTTGTAATTTCTAAACTAGAATACCTGCTTAAATGAAAACTCTGTATAAACAACTAGAAGGCCCTCCCTTCAATGAGGTTGAAAAACGAAACTTGCGTTTTCATTGAAACTAACCAACTAACAATTTTTGTTTTTTTGACGTGATAACGTTTTATAAATTGATGAACTACGACAACAAGTCTGAAAAAGTTCGGCCATTTTGTCACGTTACCTACATTTGAACCTGTGCGTGCAAGCGAGAACGCGATACAAGTGATAGAGAGGCACGATATAATTGTTGAATCCTAGGCAACCTAGGGATGGGCAAATGTATAAAATATATCGATATATATCGTATCGATATTTACAAGCACTATCGATAGATGCAGAGTAAAAATTATCGATACTTTGATATATCGATATTTTCATCTCAAAACGCGATTACTTGAAAAATTGTCAATAACTATAAGTGGAATAAATTATAATTATTATAAAATATTATAAGGCTCTTAAAAAAAATATCGAATTTGATATTCGGAAATAAATATCAACTATCGATATTTTGATATATCGATAGTTGGTGCCCTTACCTAAGACAACGTGTTTTGTGTTTTTCTTTTACAATTTACTTAATAAAATTTAATTGATTTTTTCCTTCATAATTTTCAGTCTGATTTCATTTTAAAAAAATTGTTAATTTTCAATTAACTCCTTTGTATTGTAAGTAATGATAATTTAGTGATAATAATTCAATTCATAAAAGTAAGCAAATTTTTCATCAATTAGGTGTTCTTTATAACGTTATCACGTAAAACTATCGTCCGTTAACCGACTTTACAGACAACTATTTTTTTTGAAGTTATACTTTTTTAGGCGCTTTATGAAAAAATTTTAAGATGCGCGCGCATCACTAAGACTAAATTAACATGATGAAGTTGGACGCAAAACCACTTGGTGTTTTCTTAACTAGGTGCGCGTAATTTGAATTTTTGTGTTATTTATTTACTTATTTATTTATTTAAAAATTTTATTTACAAAATTATTTATGTATAAAAATTTATATATAGGTAAAAAATGACACTTATTATTAATAAATAAGTTATTACTTTTCTCGAATTTTGCAGTAGCTGTTATTATACTATTTGGAGTGTAGTGATGAAAATGACGTTTGCATTAGATGAATATTCTTGGTTATCACGAAATCTGGGATTCTGCAATTATTCAACCATCTAAGAATAATAATTTAGTAAAACACGGCATGCATCAGATTAAGGCATTTACTTTGCAAAGTTTGCATTTTCATGGCATGCATGAATTAATTCCCAGAAAAATGATCCTGATAAATTTTATAAACGTTTTGCAGCTTTCTTTGGATTTTATTTTCATTGTAAATCATAGTTTTTCACAGTATTTCAGCCATTATATAGTCATAAAAATACAAATTTACTACACAAACGGTGACTCGGAAAAAACGTGTTTAACGTCAGATTACTTTTAGGCTATTAGTACGGCGCGTTGTTCTTAGAGGCGTTAGTATCGGTCTATTTTATCATCACAGCGCAAGTCCGTAATGCTTAAATTCATTTTGGACATTGCCCCGCTATCTCTGTTCTACGCGCCGTACTAAAATTCAAAAGAACCGCACCTCTCGCAAAAGTGTCCACTCCACAAATAAATTATATTCAGTAGTAATTTAAATTGAATATATGAATTAATAGTATTTACCATTTGCAATTATTAGTGAAAAAAATTGTGCCTATATACTTTTTCAAGTTCTCCAATATGCTTGAGGTTAACTATCCGTATGTATTATTTATTGATATAAATTAAAATATTATTCTCTAAAGTTTATTTTAATTAATTATTTGTATGCAATTGATAAAAACTAATTTTTAATGATGCCAAAGAAGTATAACTTCTCACGCGCGTACATAAGTAATCGCACCCACTTTTTTTGTTCACAACTGCCTCTCATCTATTGAAGGTTTTTTTAAACTATTCTTAGCTTTTCTGTAGAGTTTTGAAATTTAAATTGTAACACAACGAAAAAAAGTTGAGATCACTGATTTACGGTATTGTTAAGAGAAATTTTCAAACCTTTACTTTCTTTAGCTTGATATTCGCTTGAAGTAGTCTTTGAATCAGCCGACTTGTCGCTAAATTCAATCGGTCCTTTAATTTTACTTTCCTTAAATATTAATTTTGATCCTGACGAATAATTCTCAACAATTGGACCACTTCTGTCGGAGAGAATGGTTTTCATCACTTTATTGTTGTTTCCGACTTCAAAATCACTTTTGTTCTTATTCATACGAATTTCGGAGCCTTTAACCTTATAAAATACGGATGAACTACTAACGCCTCCGTCGCCAAGACTTACTCCTGATGGTATTGCGGGGTTATAAGTAGGTTGATACTTTAAGAAAAAAATTGATTAGTTCCTTATTTTAATAGTCAAATAATGAATTTACTAGATTTAAATATTTATTCATGCGTTGTTCGATTTCGAATTTCGGTTTTCCAAAGTAAGTTGCTAAGAAGATGTGCAAGTTCTTTGCGGGTCGATATTTAAGAACTGCTTTGATAATCATTGATACCAATACTTTAATCTAAAATTTAAATGCATTAGGAAGATTTTAATTGGTGAACACGTTAAACAATTTTTGATACTTCTGGATGTTCACTGAGGTAAAATTTATCTTCTCGCATCATATTCGCTTTATGTTCTGTGGTCTTGTTTTGCATTTCGGTATTTAGTGTGTCCAAACGATAAAATAGCATTCCATGAGGCGCTTCCGTTGGTTGAAAATTGAAAACATTTTTACAATCATCTGAATCATTGGCCATTTTTATTATTTTTTTAAACTGAAGGTTAGTTCACGATCAAAAATTATATTGAGCCGTTAAAATTACGTAAAAATTGAAATTAAATCCAATGAAAACTACCTTTAAATTCACCCCAATTTTTTATTTTTTGTGGTATTATTTTTCGATTAATGTTTCTATGACAGAAAGTTTAAAACTATGGAAACAAGTTCAATACCATCCCAGTGAAAATAAGAAGTAGACTTTATTTTTTTGATATATTATATATAATAATAATAATAATAATAATAAGATATAAAAGCCCAGGTCACTGATTCACTCACTCACTCATTCTGTAACGCTCAATGCCTACTATGATTGCCTATGCTATGCCTACTACTATTGAGCCAACCCCACAACAAGGACATTTACTCAATGATAATCGTATTTTCACTCGCAATGTTGTGTATCAAGAAATTTTATAAACAAATAAAGCATTCATGAATTAAAAATAAATTATTCATTCTTTTTATTGAACTCATTCATAACTTTTGGTTGTCAAACACACTGATACGAACGCATGCAATAACTTTCACGTAAGAAACTTGGGCTTTTTAAAAAAAAAGAAGAGAACCAGAACAACTAGTTATATTATATAGCTTCAGGGGCAATGGATTGGTATTTACAATGAATACAAACAGCATATCAGGTCGCAACGTTTCGCCATATTAAAGCTTTTGCAGACTCTGGGCATAATAAAAATAAATACATATAATTCGATACACCAAATTTACAATATTAATATAACAGTGACAATATTGACTACACCTTTGATGCATGCTCAGCATTCTTGTCTTTTTGTAGTTTTGCATATATGTAGGTACAAGGCTCCTGTATCTGATATTATGTTTCCATTCATTGTAAATCCCGATCCATTGCCTTTCTAACTATATATATATATATATCAATACGAAATAACAAGAATCTAAATAAATCTTAGGTATACTTTATTTTATAGATTAGCAAGCAACTGAAATTTAATAAGGCCATTATTTTTTTGAACTTTCAAAAATTTGAAAAACTTTAAAATGTCATAGTTAAACAAAAACATTTATACGGCCTTTCATTTTTGTACTAAAGTGAAGAATATTAAAAAAATTTGTTCCTTAGCAGCAAATTTAAAGACAATCGTCGGAGCCCCTTTCGAAAAAAACGAAAAAGCTCAAAAACTCCTAGAATAAAGGGGAGCTTCCGCTTAACTGATTTAAACCAAAAGCTTCGCGGCACAACTATATGTAACATGTAGGCTAAATTCCAAGTTTGGTGAAATTTGGATAAAGCTTTTAAACACACATACACACAGAAATGTTTCTAAAAACATCATAGGATCTCAAAATATGTATTTCCGGTAAAAACTCGAATTTGAAAATTTGACCCGATTACAATACATCCTTTACTATTAGTCCAAGCAAACTAAGACAAAAAATGACAAATAAACTAAAAAAGTCATGTAGTTCTAATTTTTTCGGGAATGTATAGGGGAGGGTCCCCTGTACACACAATAAAAAAACCCCTGCGATCGGTGGTGCCGCGGGGGTGGGGGAGCGATTTATAGTGACCTTCCCGCGGTTGCGCGCGCATATCTCGAAGACGGTGCGTCGTAGAAAAAAATAGCTAAGATATAAAAAATGAAGCTAACAAAATTTTCTATAATTTTTCCTTTTATATTATTTGGAAAAAAAACAACCGTTTCCGAGATATCCTCCCTGGAAAATGGGAAATTTTTTGAAAATTTGTTTTTTTTGCCATACTTGTTGTCCTAACTCTTTCCAACATTTTTTTACACTATGTTGTGAATTGGAAAGTTGTAGAAAATTTAATTTTCTTCAAGATTATATACACATATGTCAATTTATCTTGAACTGGTCAAAAGATACAGCAATTTGAAGGGTGTGGTAAATGTCGACACTACAGCCATAAAAGACCAATGTTATTGTTGCCACTAATTCCTTTTGAAACGTATCGTAGGAACTCCACTGTCAAGTGTAGGTAATGTTTATGTTAATTAAAATTAAATCCCGAGATTTCATAGCCCCCCCCCCCTAATACGCGAAAAATAATTTTCGTGAATTAATAAAATATTAGATTATCAACAAAGCTATTCACAATTTTGGCAATAATGAATTTGAAAAACTTCACTTTTTATTTTGAACTTTCGTTTTATTACGGTTTAAGTTGTAGTGAAAATTTCAATTTTGCACCTTAACATTTTTTTTTGAACCTGATGTGATCATTACTGCCTCACCTAAAGTTTGATAGAGTGGGTTTAAGTGAAGCTGCGTAACAGAGGGAGGATGGGGGTGATTTGAAGGAAATTAAATTTTCTACAACTTTCCAACTCACAACATAGTGTAACAAAATGTTGGAAAGAGTTAGGACAACAAGTATGGCAAAAAAAAAACAAATTTTCAAAATATTTCCCATTTTCCAGGGAGGATATCTCGAAAACGGTTGGTTTTTTTCCCAATAATATAAGAAAGAAAATTATAGAAAATTTTGTTTGCTTCATTTTTTATATCTTGGTTTTTTTTTCTACGATGCACCGTCTTCGAGATATGCGCGCGCAACCGCGGGAAGGTCCCTTTAATCGCTCCCCCAACCCTTGCGGCACCACGATCGCAGGGAATTTTTTATTGTGTGTACAGGGGACCCTCCCCTATACATTCCCGAAAAAATTGGAACTACATGACTTTTTTGGTTTATTTTTATTAGTCTGCCTGGACTATTTATTACATACCTAAGTAGTAGTAAAAGAAAGTAAAAATATCAACGTTGTTCGATTGATTCTATAATTTCTTCCTATTACATTGGCTAATTATATATGCACAAAAGTGTTTTACATTGATTTAAACATTTATATCTTCATCTAAAATACTGGTCATTTTCCCAAGAATGCATAAAAACTATAATTTTAATATTTGATAACGTCAACTGAGATTCATCAAGTCAGAAAACTGGAAATTCATTTAATTAAACTTATGTTACCTATTCCTCAACAACGTTGTATTTTGCAAAAATTTTCGAAAACTAAAAATTAATATCATTTTAATTGGATTAAAATTGGATTGACGACAAATGCAGATATTTCTCATACCTTAAAAATGTATTATTATAAAAAATGTTAAAAGCTATTTAAAATTATAAAAAAGACCAAAATATCAATGTTAAGATCTTTAAAAATGTTAAATTTCTGCTTACAAGAAATATGAATTAAATGCTAACAATAACGTAAATTTAATAAAAATCTACTGATTCCCCCTTGAAAAGATAATTTTTGTTAAATGGAATGATCCAAATAATATCTAATTATTGTTTGAAATTGAGTGAAATTCGGAACAAAACATTTCTCATTTCTTCGATGAAGAATTGGCCAAGGTCGAAAAACAAGTTCATTTTAATCGGATTAAAAATCGACGATTGACGACAATCGCAAATATTTTTTAATCTCTATTTCTATGCAAATAAAAACGATATGAACAATCATTGTCGGCAGAAAGAAAAATGTAAAAGTATGAAATGCTCGTATTGTCCTTTCAAGTGTTAATAATTGATAAAAAAATGTTAAGACTTAAACGATTTCGTTTTCAATAATATCAGACCAAAATGTTCGATGGTAAACGATATTACTTCAATTTTTTTTCATATTTTAAATATAGTTTTCCGCATTTATAGTTTATATACACTAATTTTATATAGTCTACTACGATTTGCTAACTTGAACTATTTTTTAGAATTATTATTGCTCATCAACCACTGATGATAAATTAATAATTTTTTAATTTTTTTAAAATTACTTTTCTAATATCCACGTACGTCATACATAAATATCAAGTAAAAACATTTGTAACGAATTTTGTTTTATGTTCATTTTTATTAGTCACAAATTGCGTCACTGCACAGTAAAGTTAGTATATTCAAGACAATTTTGAGTTCAATATCTCACTCACTTAATGATAATGGCTATGGCAATTATTAAGGTAAATTATTGTTTCATACGTGACTGTTGCAAGAATCGATTTCTTACCGATCAAGGATTATATTCGGTATTTTCGATTGTTGAAAATTACTCTATCAAAATATAGGTAGAACATCTCAAACAAGAGGTGCTTATTAAAAAAAAAAAATATTTTCTTTAGTTTTTAAAAAAAAAAATGTAATTTTTAAGATTTAATAAAACACTATTACATTAATTTTTTTCAAGAGAAAAGAAGTTATTTTATTAATTTCTTCCTTTTTTAATAATGTTGAATTAAATTTTATTGTATTCATAATCAAGTTAGGTAATTGTTGAAAATATTTTTCATATACCTACTCTCTAATAATTAAATGAAATGTAAGAGAACTGACTGTCTCCATCTTTTGACCACTTGTGAAGTTTAGAAACTGAGCTCCCTGAGCTCTATGGAGCACTTCTCAGCTCTTCATAAGCCGTTATCAGACTTACATTTTTATTAACTTTTAAATTAACATGTTAATATTCATAAAACTTTAAAACACTTTGAATCTTTTGCAAATGTTCAATAACATTACCTAGTTTTGCTCATTGAAATGATTGCAACTTATTCATGATTTATTCTGATGTATTCGATCAATGATTCCCTTCCATATATCCTGTCTTAATTTTTCTATAGTAAAGCTCTTATAC
Organism: Sisyra nigra; assembly: GCA_958496155.1. Classification (NCBI taxonomy): domain Eukaryota; kingdom Metazoa; phylum Arthropoda; class Insecta; order Neuroptera; family Sisyridae; genus Sisyra; species Sisyra nigra. Next base: position 7,996,540 of record OY292318.1, read on the forward strand.
GTGGTTAACACAGTCTAGATGGCAATACTTTTAACTAATAACATTGCTAATGTTGTAATTTAAGATTTTCTACATTTAACTGTTTTGCTTGCTAAAAATAATTTCATTAACATCGTAATATTAAATGCAGAGAATATTTAATTTTTTTTATTAATAGTTAAGTTTATAACAATAAAAGACCTAATACTAAGTAATTTTTATCAAAAAAAAATCTCGTTAAACTGCGCATTCATTGTTTTATTTATTTTCCAATATTTTATTACTTTATTGATAGTAAAGAAGAAAAAAAAATCTTATTTTTATTACCTTTATTATATTAAAATAGTCAAAAAAGTTTAGTATACCTATGTTATATGCAACATAATTACTTTAATGTATAACATATTGCAGCACTGTTTGAAAGATGTAAATTTGCAAAACAAAATTAGGATACTTTCGACAAAATTTAGAAGAAGTGAAATGTTCTTGAAAGAAAAATTATCAATTTGACTAGTTTTCTCATCCAATGAGCTTAATTTATTATTTAAATACTTGGTGCTAGATGTCCTAGAATTAAATTCTAAAAAATGTCTTGTTGATCTTCGTTTCTTTATATGCCATATGAAAAAAACTATCTGACAACAAACAAATCTTTGTTCGCACAGAAGTTCAAATTCATGAATTTGATATACCTACTTCTGATAGTCACGTGAAATCAAATATTAGGATAACAAATTTTAAATTCACTTCGGAGAATTTCTGTGCGAACGCTATTTCTTCGATTTTGAATTCTATCGGACATTAATTTTAAAAAATTGATGTTTTGACAGTTGGTTTGGGTAAATATGTAAAAAATGGAGCATAAATCAGTGTTTCAATCCATATAAGCTTTTTCATGAAAGCACATATACGAACTCCAAATTTTTTCCATCTAGCTAAAACTGTCAATTCAGTTCATATTTAGCCCTAAAATAATTCAAATTCTCATGAGAATAGCTAATTTAATCAATTAATTAAATTAATTAAGTTTGTTAAGTATTAAAGTTTGAAGTTAATGCTTGGTAAGAAAATCTTAGTATCCTGCGTTCACGTTAGTAATAGCTATTTTCAAACAGTTGTTCAAATTGTTGTACGCATTTGTAAAAAGTTCGGCAATTTTATAATGGGTGATCCGTTTGCCAGGATTGTTTACCATATAGAGCTCACACTCTCGAATGTAGGCAATTTTTAGTGCACTGAAGTATGTTAAGTCCAGGGGCTGTATTTTATAAGATACATGAGGTAGTAAGGAAAGAACATGTAGATTGTGTTCTCGAAAAAGCTTGGATGCCCCCAAGCTAATGTGACTTTCGTGACTATCTAGTATTATCAAGACGGGTTCTTCCTCGGTAGGTTTAACAAAAGTAATGAAGTGCTGTAGATAATCAACGAATATGGACTCATTTATCCAACCAGAATCAAAAACCGTGCCAATCATATCGTTATTAGCGTCATTCAGCAACAGGTCACACATACGCCTTCTTTTGAAGATAAACATTGAAGGTACATATATACCGTTTGCACTTATCGCACAAACAACGGTAGTGGTGATACCGCGCTCAGCGCTTGTCGCTTTTCCAACTTGCTTTAAACCTTTTGGAGCCAATATTTTCTAATTACGTTGAACAGTGTTGATACCGGTTTCATTAATGTTGAATATACGATGACTAGGAAAATTGTATTTGCGTTGGAGGGCTTCTAGTTGATCGAAAAACAGTTTAATTTCGGTGGCATTGAACGCTTGAATTCGGTTAAGTGACGTTGCTTCTGGAGTTCGTAGACTGATGGAGGGATGTCGAGACATGAATGAATAGTAAAAAAATATAAAAAAAAATATACATTACAATGTTTAATGTTTAATGTAAAGTGGATATTTTGACGTGAAAATTTTTGATTGAAAATTAGTAAAATAATGTAAAAAAATAAATATTTTATATCAAAAAAATTACAGTGTGTTTGGGATATTAAAAGGTAAGTGTTCACTAAATTTCGTGAACTTTTTTTTTTTTTTGTAAAAGATAAAAATAAAAACCAAGAACTTAGTTATTGGAATTTTTCACATAAATTTTTAGGTTATGTGAAAAAAGTGTTAGTATAAAAGATGTAGATCTTCTTATTATCTACAACTTTGCCTTTTAACTTTTTTCCATAGGACTTGTAGTTTTGTCGGAAATTGAGATAAACCGTTTCTACCCTTAAACCCTTTTCCCCTTCCACATCCCCACCTCATATCGACCGTAATTTATTTTTTCTTTCATTTTTGTAATATTCTCTTTCTTTTCTAATGGGTTTCATCCTACTATAATTTTGTTTCACTTTTTACCATTTTCAAAGGCTTTAGCTCTGGTATAAATAAGGAACGTTCACATTTATCCTCCTGACGCCGTTCTGACATACCCAAAATATACAATTCAAATCAAAATGCCCGATACTCAAATTATATTTTTCATTGAACGCAAATATAGCCACAATAAATTTATAAATGGATTGTACATGAAAGATAACTAAAAAATAAACGCACTAAAGTTCAAAAAAAATTTTTTACAAAATTATTACCTACATGCTGCAAAAATTGTAACAAAGAATACATTTTTATTATTTACTCACCGTGACGTCAGTTAAAATTGTTTTTTATCCAGTAACTAATAGTCATCAAACATGTCCATTTCAATACTTATGAACATTTTCGTGAAAGAAGAGATAATTAAAATTCAACTGTTTCAAATTACCTAAGTTTCTTAAATACCCAACTTTCCCCTAATACTGACAAGTATATAATTTATGTCTGCAAAATTTTAAGATTTAAATATTTTAATAGAAAACAAACCGAATAAAAGTTGATTTGATGAATCCCTACTTACAATCAGGGCCGTGCCTGGGTATATGGCCGCCTGCGTGCCAGTCTGTATGGCCGCCCCCAGGATAACATTAAAAAAAAACTACTTTAATTTTTAATGTTTATTATTATACACAGGGCATCAAACCGGGAAAAAAATCAGTTTTTGGTTAACCGAAATCGAGAACGAAAAAAAATATTGGTTTTGTTCCCAAAACCGGTTTCTGAAAAGAAAAACCGGCTAAAAACCGGTTTTATGAGATTTATATGTTTGGATGAAATTTAAGAAAAAGAAATGCACAAAATAAACATTTTTTTATTTAAAATTTAAACAAAAATAATAACATGAAAAAAATTATGGTATTGGTTTTATAATCACAGACAAAATTATCAAACATAAAGAACAAGGAATAACCCTTAAATCTATACTAACATATTAGGATAACAAAGCTCAGTGACCAATGGCAGATCTGGGCTGGCTTGCAACTTGGGAGGTATACAAAATAGAATTAATTTACTTACTTTAATAATAACATGAAAAAAAGTAATTATGGTATTGGTATTATAATCACAGACAAAATTATCAAACATAAAGAACATAGGAATACGATAATTTAAAATCCTAGGTGTCGCTCAGTGACAATTTAAAATTATTTGATTTTAAAAAATCAAATCTTACGTATTATTTATTGATATTGAAAATAGTAAAGGTTTTTGGTTAATTAACCGGTTTCATAAAACTATTTCGGCTCGTCGCTCGTGCAATGTTCGAAAAAATTCGGATTCGCTGCATGACTAGGTATATAAATACTACAACGACCTAATCAGTTTTTATACATTTCTTATTTCTGAGAAACTCTTTTTAGATAGATTAGATTAGAGAAACTGTTTTTACTTCGTATCTTAATGAAAACAAACCGATTGTATTTTTGCCCAGTAAACAACTTGTAACGATTTGGCCGCCTCTTAATTTCGGCCGCCTGCGTGCGGTGCACGCAATGAACGCCCGTCAGGCACGGCCCTGCTTACAATACGTTTTTTCATCATCCCTTATCTCCCGAAAGAAGTCTAACCTTCGGTCTTGGGTAATTTTGGTCTTTTCAATCTTACTTGAAAAAATCAAGATTAAGAATCTTATTGTAATATCTTATTATTACCGTAGTTTCTGTATTTATCGATTGTATCAATCAAAATGAAGGTTGGTAAAATTTGTAAATAGAATATTGAAGAGGAAATTGTAAACAACTTGAATAATAAGTAAAAATATTATAAATTTTATAATTTTAAGAGAACAACTTTTCTTACATCTTCATATGTTATGTGTAAAAAAATATCTTTATTAATAACCAAAAAAAAAATTTCCTTGAAAATTTCCATCAAATCGTATTAACGTAGAAAGTTTTAAAAACTATTTTTCAAAATATAATTTCTCCAACAAACTCTTCTCTGCAGTCAAACTCTCGTAAAGCCTAACGCTTGGTTAAAAAAAAAACCTTTACCACATACCGTAAAAATTCAAAGTTAACAACTCAAACCTATTTTACAGGGCCATAAAAAATTATATAACACTTTGCATATTGGATAATTTTGTTAAAAATTCACTCAGCCTCCAAACACGACAACAAAACGAATGACATTGAATTTTTATTATTTACCATTACGCCGGTTAAAATAACCAAGACCCTTTGACTTTCTACCCGTTAAACAACAAAAAGGATTGTTCATCAAACAAAAGGATAAAATGTTTACAGTTTGCCGTTAAAAAAAAACATTCAAATAAGGCACCATTGAGCCTATTTGCATGAAAAGTTCAAATTCCGTCGAGAATTTTTAAAACGATTGACGCTTGCATGCATTTCAATCATAGATGGGGTGATATTTACGCCAATCATAATATTAACCTTTTCACTTTTTTTTCGTTTTTAAAGGTGGAAAGGTCAATGCGAGGAAAAACCGATTCAATTGATTGACAGGAAAACTATAGAAATAATTTAATGAAATATCATATTTGATGGTTTTCGGCGAGGGTGTCTTAGGGAAAAAATGGGTTGAGTAAAGAATAAAAAGACAACCTTTGAAATGCATTAAAATTTAAAAACGGACAAGTATTGATTTTTTTTTAAATTTACCTGAAAACACAAAATTTACAAAGGGTTGTTATGGACAGCGGTCCGATTTGAGAATCGTGAGAAAAAAAAATGGATGGATTTGGCAAGCTGAAGAAATGCGAAAAAAAAAGGATTTGAAAGAATAAATATACAAATGGTCTTTTTACCTGATTTATTGAAAAAAATTTTTGTAATTTTTTTGAATATCGATTGTCAACAACCCTTTGGGAATATTTTTTTTTGTTCGAATATTCTCGTCTTTTAAATCTTAGTTTTTCTATATATGTTTCACAAATCGTTATAGAAATTATGACGAGTTACAAACTTTCTAAAAATTCTTGTCGAATATTTAAATTTTTCTGAGGCTAATTTAATTGTTTTTGACTCGAGATATATGAGAGAAATAAAAACCCCTATGATTTTTGGTTATTTTAATGGGTTTGCGAAAAATTTATCTTTGTGGAATCGGAAATATTTACATAATTATTAATTTGTCTAATTACATATCCAGATATTAAAGACAATTAGCTTAGCTGAAAAAGTAAAAATAATTTAACTATGATTGTAACGAAGCGATAACGTACAGGTTAAAGTTTGAAAATTTCACACAAAAGAAAGGAAATTAATTGAATTTCAAAACGAGATATTTCTAAGAACTTTTTTAAAGCATTTTTTTCTTCTTTTCAAAACTGGTCAAATCAATTACAATATGTCAATAGGCCTGCATGATAAAGTGGCTACTATTCAAAAGGGGGTGGAAATTTTTTTGTGAATCTTTTGGTTTAAAAAAAAAAGACGTAAAAATCCGATACAAATGGTAACTATTAACGGCATTTGATGGACATTAATGGCTTACAACGAACGTTTTTAAAAATGTGACCAAAAAGGCCTTTTCCTGAGCCGTATGTTTAGAAACGAAGAAAAAATAAGACCTAAAAAAATATGCAACAAAAACGAAAGTCATATGTTGACCAAATAGATTTGTACCAGTTTTTTTTTTCTCTTTCCATTTTGAACAAAAAAATTAAAATATTACTCAAGAAAGGATGAGTTGGGACGCGAGTCCTGGCGTCTTAACTCATAATGATATTACATAATAGTATGAAGAAAAAAAAAGGATGTCGTGCGCCACAATGTCCAGACTTTTAATCCGTTCATTATATTTTTAATAATTTTTCGGACGACGACAAAACGAAAATGAAAAAATTACGAATGCAGACAAAATCAAATAATTTCTAGACAAGACATCAGCATATATTTTTTTCATAATTTTTTTTTCGGATTTTTCTCTCAAAACAACATTAAGGACGACAGATCCTTTCGACAACCACATATGGCTCGCGCTGGTCCTTAACTACTTCCTGTATGACCCGAACAACCTGCGACAAAACGTCCTAATTTTCCATACATCTTCATATTATCAATTTATTCAACAATAAGAAACGAATACAAACCCTTCAAATTATTAACGCCATTTTAACCTCACCTCAAACCATCGCCAAATCCACTTATTTTTACTCGCACACCACATTGTCCTTAAAATCAAACCAAAAGGGGGAACATGCCTCGTCGCAAAACTTTTGTTCTTAATAATTTTTTCCAATCCGACATTTTTATAGAGGGTGAAAAGAAAAATCTATCATTATTCTAGCGTCGTAAAACACAAAATGGCGTATATATCCTATAAGGGCACATCTCAAATTTAACATTAGACGCGTTTTTCACCCTCGACAATATTCTGTGATAAATCTAAAAGGGGAAAAAACAAGCTCGCTTCTCCTGTGTGTGTGTGTATGTGGAGTTCGCCACTGCAAAGCATCCCTTCTGACTCATTCGCACCGTTCTATCAGACACGATAAACGTAAATCGGGAAGAGAAGGAGTATAAGGGAGCGATTGGTAAACTAGGGAGATATATACTTTTCTAAAATTACATAAACCACCCTCACAAAACAAATAAAATGAAATGAAGAGCGTTTTTGGAAGAAATGTAATTTAGATTTTTTTTATTTTTGACAAATATTGCCTTATCAATAAAATTATTCCGTATATACTAATATATACTATTTCTTCTTATATTTTAAGTTAGTTATAACTAACATATAATTAAAAGACTACTTCAAACGTCAGTCTACAATTAATTTTAATTATCAAACATCAACGTTAAAAAGTTCTGGGGCTTATAAAAACCAGGGATTATTATTCATTGAGTTGTGGATTAGGCAAATCTTTGACGAATCATTTTATAAATGCAAAGTTATTAGAAGATTTTTGTTTGTTTTTACTGCTAAAAATATTAATCAATACACACCTACACATTCATAATTATGGAAGTATAATTATTGATGTGTTTTCTCACTCCGATTTTTATAAATGAGTATTAATTTAAAGGAAATAATTTTGACTTTATCAGAAATACTGTTTACACTATCAGACGAAATTTAAGGGTATATCTAACGATTTTGTCATGAAAGTGTTTTACTTATATTAATATTTTTTCAGATCCTTGTTATTTTGTATTGATATATATAGTTAGAGGGGCAATGGATCGGGATTTACAATGAATGCAAAAGAATATCAGGTAACGTCGTTTCGCCATATATTATAGCTTCTTCAGGCTCTCTGATGCATGCTCAGCATTCTTGTCTTTTTGTAGCCTTTAGGCTTTTAGGCAAGAATGCTGAGCATGCATCAGAGAGCCTGAGGAAGCCATAAATAAACGTTATAAATATCAAATCAAGCCAAGCATTAATTTTGAAAATTATTTCATTGACAACTTAAAATGTTAAGCATAATTCATTTAATGAATTATATACAGTCAGGGGCTGAAAAAAAAACAATTTTTCAATAATTTTTCTTGAGAAAATTTTTAAAATTATTAATATAAAAATTTGTACATATATTCGGGTAACTTTTATCTGTGTTATAACATTTTTTTATTTCTAAAAATATTAATTTTAATTAACGATTTTGTAAAAAGTCGTCATATACCTACGGTAACTATACCAAGTACTAAATGTTACGCAAAATAAAGTTTTTTGACAGAATGGGGGTTTTTCATAAAAAATCGATTTTCGGCCAAAGTTTTAGTCTTACATTGGCCATAAATAATATTTATAAGCAAGAAAAAGGCTTCGATTAATTACTAAAAAATTTAGTTAAGAAGCTTGTGTTAAAAATTGAGACTGATCGGCTTAGCTATTTCTGAGAAATTTCTGAGAAAAACTTGGTAACCTTGGTTTTATAAAAAAGTTTTTTAAAGTTTTAAAAGCACTTTCCATAGAGTGTAATGCTGTCTTTACAAATTTGTGTATAACTTTGAAAATAATGCCGGACTGACTTGAAATTTTTTGATTGTCTACTTAAATTTATTATGTTCATTAAAAAATTATATTAAAAAAAAATTTTTTTGAAAATTCTAACTCCAGGTAACCCCTTAACATCAAGATTGTTTTTTCTATTAGTTTTCGTTAAAAATAAGGTTTTTTTGCTTTTATTTATACACGTTTATCAACATTTAGGAATGAATTGGATAACAAGACAATCTATTTCCAAAAATCAGTTAAAGAATTAGACTTATTAAAATTTAATAACGATTACTTTCTTTTAATAAGATTTGTGTCCGTGCTTTATAATCATTATATTTTATTTTTTGATTTCAGAAGTAAATATTTCAAAAACTATTGACTCAAATAGTAAAAATTGTTTCGAAATACTAATATGAAGTTTCGGACTTCTCCAAAGATATCCCACATCCTGAGTGATGATTGTATAGCTCTGTTCTCACAGTAACCTGGATTGGATTTGAACAGGACGCATGTCACTGTGAGAACAAAGCTTATAATAGTTACTTTATGGAAACCAAAAGACTATTACAATTAATAAGGTTCAACAACTTGATTTGATAAATAATTCCTAGTAGGTACTTGTAAAATAACTATTATAAGCTTTGTTCTCACAGTGACATGCGTCCTGTTCAAATCCAATCCAGGTTACTGTGAGAACAAAGCTATACAATCATCACTCAGGATGTGGGATATCTTTGAAGAAGTCCGAAAAATCATATTGATATTTCGTAACAATTTTTTACTATTTGAGTCATTAGTTTTTTAAATGTTTACTTCTGAAATCGAAAAATAAAGTACAATGATTATAAAGCACGGCCACAAATCTTATTTAAAAGAAAGTAATCGTTATTTAATTTTAATAAGTCTAATTCTTTAACTGATTTTTGGAAATAGATTGTTTTGTTCTATCGTAGTTACATCAAATGTCCACACAAAACTATGAACGAGTCTTAACAAATAACGAAATTTTAAATATTGCATTGCCAGATGAAAAAGAAAATCATATTGCGTAACGGGAACGACAACTTAATGAGATTGAAAAATCTTTCGACTCAAAAAAAAAAACATTTTTTTTTTTGTGGCTGATAAAACCAAATTCTCTCCGTCACTTTTATCCATTTCGCCTGTACTAATTAAAGTGTGAAAAATCTAACAAAATTAAAAAGTCAACAGAAGTGTCAGTGAGAAATCAACAGATTTGTTTCAGTTGAAAGAGCGTCGACGTATTGGTTTCATTCATAAAACGGTCCAACTAAAAAAATGCAAATCAGTATGCATCTGGGCCTAAAATGACCCAAATCCTTGTGTTGTCTCTATTCGGGCTTGCACTTTGAGTTTTTCGATGAACCGCAAGGAAGGAAGTAGCCCACATTTTCGTGTTGAGGAATGTTTGACGTTTTTTTTTTGCTCTCGTTTTCAAAACGTCTTGCGAGGTGGTAAATTTAAACCTCGAACGAAAAAAATTGTTACATCACATAGAAAGATGTGTTTGTGAGGGTAGCTCGGAGGACCTGAACCGACCTTTTTAATGGCTCACTGGATTTTTTTGACGAGTCGCATTTTTTCGTATCAATTTTATGCAAATTTATGAAACTTATGAAACGTGCACTATTTATAAGTTCATTAAGTGAATTAAGATTTAGTGAGTCACGTTATTTTTTTATAATTATTAAATTTTTATGTTTATCCAACAATATTCTATTTACTATATGCATACTTACATAATATTATAATGCTAGAAAACTTTCCTTCAGACATTCAACATAAAAAGAAAACAGTCGTTGATTTTGAAAAGAATAAAATATCAATCTCTCCCTCTGTCACTACATTGACTCGTCATGAATCATAAAATATTATTTTAATGTTTAATTGATAAATCGCTGATAATTACTACTGAAAACAAATCATCAGTCATTTGACTAAGTGGACTTGTCTAGGGAAGTCTATGACGAAAAAGCAAAATACGTATAGAAACTATTGCAATAGGAAACATAATATATTTGGAGGGTAAACAAAATGATGGTAAATGAAAAATTGATAAGATAACATAGACGAAATGAGGAAATTCACATCTTAAATTTTCATTAAAATTATTTATATCTGAATGAATGAAAATTAGAACCAGGAATCAGAAATATGAGTATAGTCAATGAGACAAGACCGTTATTTATTTAATATACAATCTCGGTTTTCTAGAATAGAATTTACTTGATATTTTATAAACAAAATAATTTTTTAAATTTTAGTCATAGACACTTTGAACTTCAAGTTTTAATAAATTATAGGTCAAATATTTTTGATCAAAGTCCAAAGTCAAAGTCACAAGTATTCTAAACATTCTTTTTAATATTTAAAAAAGTTGCCAATCTTTACGATTAAATGCAATGGAAACTATGTGTAAAATTTGGAAAAAAAAGGTACTTATAGCTATAACAAAGTTTGTTATTCAGAACTTTTAGAAAGCTTTTCATTACACAATTATATTTATTTGGGTTTAATATTAGTAATGCAACAATGAAATGCTTTAAATGAATATGATATTATTTTGGTTGTAGCTAAAAATTCACTACTTGACTTGAAATTGGCTTGAAATCAAACAGCAAGTAAAATATTCATATTGAAATATCAAATCAAGTCAAGCATAAAATGTGCAAGTTTTTTTTATGTTGTATGGGTCTTAGGATTTTTCTTCCCTTTATCACTACGACCAATGAAATCTATTGTGATGGGACTCTCTGTTCTAGCATTAGGTTTTTTAGAAAGCCAGCACCTGCCTAGGGGCCGGCATTGCTATCTCTTTCGGCGTCATGTTAGTCCAAAAATGTGTAAGTTATTTCGTTTGAAAGTTAAAATATCAAGCTCAAGTCATTGTACAAAATATCCAGTTGCCCTAATCCTAGTTGTTGGTAGATAATTATCGGATCCAAGAAATTGATTCATATATTGATATATATAGTTAGGGGGGCAATGTATCGGGATTTACAATGAATGCAACAAGAATATCAGGTGTTGGCGTTTCACCATGTATTATAACTTCCCCAGGCTCTCTGATGCATGCTCAGCATTCTTCTTTTTTTGCATATGCGAAAATATGTATAATTTATATATGCAAAGCTACCAAAAGACTAGAATGCTGAGCATGCATCAGAGAGTCTGAAGAAGCTATAATATGTGGCGAAGTTTCGCGACCTGATATTCTTGTTGCATTCATCGTAAATCTCGATCAATTGGCTCTTTAACTATACATATAAATCAATAAAAAATAACAAGGATCTAAAGAAATATTAACTGGTGGGTAATTCTCATGAAATCTCGAAATTACCTATCAATAAATTAATGAAAAATATTTAAATTAATTCATCTTCATTTGCTCTTAAATTTGTACTATTTATCTTACTAGAAGTGAAAAATATCGTGGTCCCCAAAATAAATGAGTTTTAACGATTTAAATGTGAAGGAATGATGACTGAGGTAAGGAAATGATGATTATATTTATTTTTTAAATATATTTTGAATTCTACTAGGTTATATTAACTTACAAATTAAAAAGTTTCTGTAAGCAAAGATGTACGAAAACCGAGTCGATCTAGTCTGAAAGTCATTACCTCATAGCTCATCATTCCCTCACTTTTAATCAAAATGAGGAAATGACGGTGAGGAAATGACAAAACAAATTATAACCTAAAAAAATCTCGCAACATAACCGTTCGTTACCAGCTAGCTTTTTGCTATGCTTTCTACCTATAAAAACATACTTTCGTACGTCATCGAAATTGAAATATTATAATTATCTTTTTTAGTCTTCACTGTGATGGAATTATTGAATAAAATGTAATCTTTAAAATATTGCAATGAAATCTTCTTCCAACAATTACTCTAACAAACTTGAAGTCAATTCGCCATTCCGAATAAGTAATCGTACTACCAACTGTCAAAAAATAATGAGAGTGTTACCAAAGTCCTCAAAAATATACCTACTTCTCGACTGGTGGTAATGCTGTGAGGGAATGATTATTTTTCATGGGACAAGTGTTGAGTTAACATTAGACAAGTTGTTGATGACTTATGATACTAAATTCAGAGAAATTTTGAAAATTTGTTGTATTTACAATAGACAAGTCATAGTTATAAACGGATTTTTTAAGAACTTCTCAATAAAAACTTTAGACAATGTTCTAATCTGGAGTTTGGGACATAGTGAGGGAATGATTTTTAGAGTACTATATATTTATTATTTCTCACAAATGCCCGTACAATCCCAAAGTTATTACCAACATTTTTAACCTTGATGATGTTCTTTCGAAAAAAAAAATCCTAAGTCGGTTAGGTTTATTCGAAAAACTGCTAGGACAGGAATTTCAAGATTTCATGAGAATTACCCTGATACGTATATCAAAACTTAAAACGACAAATATGGACTATGTTAAGTTTAGAAAAAGTTAAGTTGATAATAGATTTGGACTTATTTCTATAAAATTGAATTGCCAAGTATTGACTTGATTGACTTTATTTGACTTGACTTGACTTGATTTTTAAGGCACTTGACTAAAATTTAGCTTAAATCTAAGTCAAATGTTAATATTTTAGTATCAAGTCAATTCAAAAATTGAATTTTCAAATAATTTCTGTGCTTAATTATTAAGCTCCGTTTATGACAAAAAGTGTACAAATATTTAACTTGATGAATCTCTAAGTACCATTAACTAATTAACTATTTATGTATCCTTACTTAAACAATGCATTTAAATACATTAAAGATATTTGAATGTTTTTTTGTATTTCTTAAAAATATTTCTTGAAAATAAAGCAGCCAATAAAGGCAAAAAAATAAGCTTAAAATATAGACTTTAAAATAAAATAATTTGCAAATTCAATGCTTGACTTGATTTTAAACCAAACTTGAGCCAAGTAGCTTGAAAATCATCCAACCACTAGAAATTATATAAAAAGGTTCAACAACAAACTATAAAATTATTATTAAATCATTGAAATTTTTATCATCAAAACCGGAATTTAATTCACTAAACCGTTTTCAAGAAATTATTTTTCGGAACTTGAATTTTGAAAAACGATGGAATTTTAAATATGAAATTTACTACCGAGAATAAAATCTCTCGTTTACCTATACTGAAACATCTACTTGATCGATTTTTTTTTTTAATTAACTTTTGTTTGTATTCATTTATTGCGATTTTGGACTTTTGTAACACTAAAGAATTACTACTTGACTTGATTTTCAAGCTGTTTGACTAAAATTTAGTCTTGGATCAAGTAAAGTGTTTATATTGAAATATAAAGTCAAGTCAATTCATTTTAAAGTTTAAATATTAAACGCAATTCATTGTACGAGGTGTCCAAATACTTGACTTGAGGAATCCTTCATGAATTATTTTTCACAATTTCTATATATTTTAATTAATTTTGATTTTTTTAATGTACCTACCTATCCGATTAATTGAAGTTAATAGTTCATAAATGCATTAGGTAAAGATATTTGGGATTTTGTGTGTATTTCTTAGGAATATATTTCTTGAAAATAAAACAACCCATCTATCTCTAGAAAAATGTACCTAAGTGATACCTTTAGAGATAACAAAGGTTTTAACACCTAAATACAAATTTTTTGACGATATCAAAAACATCGTTATCAGACCTAAGAACGGAAAAAAATGCCTCTAAACACCGAAAAAAATCGCTCCGACATTTTTATCTCCGATCAGCAAATACGCCCGAAAGACTCAAAGTCTTAATCTTTACGAGACACAAATCAAAATGTGTACTTATACAGTGTAAAAATTGGACTTCTTCGGGGTTGTGGGAGTCACGCAGCCAAATGTCTGATTATCTTAAATATATTTATATTTTAAAGAAAAAAATTAATATTTTTATCAGAACTAAATAAAACTGTAAATACAATACTGACCTAGGTCAACAAATATAATTTGAAATGTTTTGTGGAACTAAACGACGATAACAGTTAAAATATATATCGTGTAATTTCCGGTTAGTTCTAAAGTGCAACATTGCAGACACTTAACAGAAGACCTTTAGAATTTTTTTTCGAATTGTATTAATCTCAATGAGATTGTCATAACGATTTTACAATCTAAAGAAAAATGAAACGTTTTGAATAAAAATTTCAAGTGTCCGAATTTGTCCTTTGTTAATTTGCAAGCAATTCTGGTCAAGGCGATGACCAAAGAGGAAAGGAAGTCTTATATAATTATTGAATAAAAGGGCTTTATTGTTCAACTCTTCAAATTTGATAATATTTGGTTTCCGGTGGTGAAAGAAGGCGGATTTCATTTAGACTAATCACCAAGTATTGGGAGACACACTTCACCAAAATTCCCAAAAAGATTTCGATTTAATCCTTTCAATTCTTTCCAGGAAATAAGAAAGTAAAGAAGGATGAGATTAAAAAATGGAAAGTCCAAAAAAGCGTAGTGCAACATGAAGAAGATGACTTTCCAGATGTCGTGTAAAACTTTTCAAAATTATTTAAAAGTCAAATTTAAAATATTGATTCTTTTTTTTTTTTTGGAAATTTAAGGGGTCAAAACTCTCACGCAGGGGTCGGCAAATGACAATTGCAAACAATGATTGTCGATTTATTTAATTTAATAATTCTCGAAATGGGCGATTAGGGCCACTTGGACGTATGTAGAGTCGCATAAAAGGGAGATCCAGTTAAATTTTGTTGGACCAAGGGGTCAGGAAAATAGAAACCATAAATCAGTCTTCAAAATTTTATTGTTATCGAAAATCGTTTAGAACTCAGATTTAATGAAAAACCCGCATCTGGCTCCACTGACCAATGGTCAAAAAATTCTCATTGAGTCGGAGAGAAAATAATTGTGCTATGGACACAGACAAAGGAATCAATGAAACAGTTACAAAAAAAAAATAAATCTATAACTTCCAAACTGCATATTTCAATCCGTTCTAAATTTTATTGCTGTTGCAAATTTAAATTATAAAAGCGCATAAAAACTTCTTTTATGAGAGAAATTTATAAATTTTTATTGAATTATTACTGGTTTTTGTCTTAATATTAATAATTTTATAGTGGCTATTTTTATAAGGAATGCTATCATTGAAAATTCTAAGACATTCAATTTATTAAAGTTCAGAAAAATGTATTCATAAATTTAATTTTATAAAAGCTTTCATTTTATGACTTCTACGAAATTGATTTCTTCAATCAATTAATACATTCAAAAATATTCCTACAATAATTTTGCACACTCGTGTACCTTAAAGTTTTCGATTTGTACTTTGAAACAGTGGTTCACCTTAATATTAACAATTTGGAAAGTCTATTGAATTAGTGCTTAGAGTAACTGAGTCGAGAATTTCTGGAATTTTTTAATTATAAAATATTTAACTTTTGATTCCCAAAAATCATTGTTCATGTCTCGAGAAAATTGCAAATTTTTTAACTCAAGAATGCACCAAAAAAGGTTTTTGATAAACCTAAATGAAATAGCCTAGAGGTTCATAAATACAAATAGTTGGACATTTTTTATTGCATTGTACTTATATTTGATACATTTAAATGAGATAACTTGAAAATTCAATGCTTGACTTGATTTGACTTATAAAAATGTAACTTGAATATAAATCAATTTTAAGCCGAAATTTCACATAATTACCGTAAAAAAAATATTTCAAAAATATATTTTTTTCTCGTGTTTCTTGTGAAACTTTTTTTCATAAATTTTTCTAGATTATAAAATCAACCACTTGTTCGAATGCTAAAGATAGCTATTAGTCTAAGAGCTCGCTGCATGATTGCTACACTCATAATGTCGCTTAATCATTTATATATCAAGTTTAAGCTTTTTTTTTGTGCATGATAATATAAGGGTGCCAATCTAAAAGTGCCTGCAAATAAGCGAAAATAAGCCCCTTCGTACACGAGACTACGCAAATCTTCGATACTCGACAATTTTAGTCTCCAAGCGACTACCGCCATACAAATCCGAGTCACGGGACGATATTGGCGACGCGACTCGTGTACAAACCACAATGGATTTATATGGCGGTAATCGGTTGGAGACTAAAATCGTCGAGTATCGACAATTTACGTAGCCTTGTGTACTGTTAAACATGCTGTAAATTAAAGATAGAGTGAGAGAGCGTGCGACGTTATTTTTTAGACAAGGAAGGGGAATATTAATATGTTGAGTTTTAAACTCTTTGCGGGCCTTAATAGACCGAGACATGCCATCGAGGTAAAACTTGTAACAAAACGCAGTGGGTTAACTCTCACTCACTTTATCTCATCTTTAACAGCTATTTTCGTTTATTTGCGGGCACTTTTAAACTGGCACTCGTATATCATCATGCACAGAAAAAAGAAAACTTTAATTTGATGTATAAATTATTAAGCTACATTAATGAGTGTAGCGATCATGAAGCGAAATCTTAGGTTATATGAAGTTATTGAAATCTGCCTCAAATTTTATAAGCCTTAGGTTTCTTCTACTCCTGTTCTGCTCATTTGTTCTTCTTAAAGAAGAATTCTTACTTATTTCAGGTTCAGCAATCTGTTCCTGTACTAAGCTTTTTGCGCGATTTGTGGCTGTTTGGGCTTCATTTATCATATTGAGATGCCCCATTTCTCAGTTCGTAGTGACTGTCCGGGTATCAGTCCGGTCACTGTCTTGAGTTGGTTACTTCCCAGGCGTAATACTTCAGCAGTGAGAGAGGGGCAAATTCTCCTATCATGCTCTTGCTGAGTTTCAGACCGGACAATTCTAGCCAGAAATTATTTTGGTGCTGTCTCAGCCGACTTCTCATCACCCATTTGGCAGCAGATTTGGCGATCCCCACTCCAGGCTCTGGACCCACGAGTGGAGTCATCGAATCAGCCCTAGTGCAAACATCAGCTTCTTCATTGCCCTCAACTCCCTTATGCTCCGGCAAGTTTTGCCAAGTTTTACCGGGTTGTGCTTTGCCAGGTACTTCAGGAGTTGATGACACTCCAACACCGGTGATCTTCGGCTGAAAAATAGTGGTCGAGCTCCCAAGTGGCAATACCATCCTAAAAAAATGTTGGACTGCAACTCAATCTGGATACCCTTTACATCCAGGTTATCCTGATAAGGGACTGTTCATAAATTGCATAAGGCATTTAGACTTTAGAGGGAGGGAGTAGACTAAATATTATCAATTCTCTATATCGATTCTTATATCGATTTTACGTATGATTTTAAATTGAAAATTTCGCACTAAGTATAGCTTTGATTAAACGGTTATTTTATATTTTATAAGTATGTTCATTTTTTACAACAATTTCTTATAAGGGGGAAGGAGTGAGTAGTTGTATACTTATGATTTCTTACAATAAAGGGAGGGGGGGTAAATAAGCCTCAGAAACGTAATTTATGAATGGCTCCTAAGTCCTGATAAGTCCTGTTGAAAAAATTAACTTAAAGTGTCCTTCTGAAACAATAGTGCATTGGAATCTAGCATTTACAGGAAAGGCGGAATTGGAACATTGATCGATAATCACCGCTTTGAGCATTATTTAAGAAATGATTTTATGATTTTCATCGTTTTTTAATAAGTTTTTTTTTTCCTTTTTAAAGTCTTTATTGAATTCAAAACTTTTTATAATTTTTTTAAGATTTAAAGGCTTTCCTGGAAGTTATATACCTACACATTACCCAAAAGACAAATAATACTTTTTTTAAGAAGTTTTTTTTTCCCGGACCAGCCCTTGGCTATACACAGGATTTTTCATAAGATTATTCCGGCACTTATGCACTTAAAGGCGAATGCCTTTTCACTATTATTAACAGTTAGTTTTCACTGAAAATAATACTTTATATAATCTTTATTTAACCTTATAAATTTGAATGTATTTAAGGATTAATTTTTTTAAATTGTTGTTTGGTTTTGTTACAAAATTTTTTGAATTGAATAATCAAATAAGTCATTAAAACTCCCAACAATCCCATCTCCAGCTTCACTCTTTTGTAAATCGTGCAATCATCAAATACCAATATTCGAGGTTTACCTATTTATTGTTAAAATAGCAAAATTAATCAATGACGTTTAGAAAAAATCAAACTCAATGATCTACTCTAAGTAGAAAATCTAAAAGAATTTGTTGATAAATCAAACATAAAAGAAAGTGGTTCGTTGATTTGCAGCTTTCACAACTTTCTGAAAATTTCGGACAGTAAATTTGCATATGGTCAAGTAGTTAACCTATTTCTACAAATTTTTTTTTCTAAAAATAATCATAAATTTACCAGAAATTTTTACTGCCCCTAATCAGCGACATTTGGTACAGCTTAAGACCTTTTTTTACAATCATTTTTTTTTTCTTCAAAAAGTCAACCTCAAAATAAACTACCGAACAAAACCAGTGCATTTGTTCTTTTTTAGGTCACTTTGAATCGTTTTTTACCACCCACAGCTTTACAATAGAACCATATTTGGGACCGTGATTTTTTCAGTAGTTCAAGGACAAGTTTTACTTTTTTTATTATTATCGAATTTTTTTTTTACTTTCGAAATTTTTGAGTCATTATATCATCTACGTTGCAATTCGCTCGTTAGACAATATAATTAACGTGCTAATGACCTCATCGTAAAATTTTCTCTTTAAAAATGTCGGGACGATCGAAAAAAGGTTATGATATTTAGACGATAATGATTCCATTAACGATAGTAACGATTTTTCGATTGCATTTAAATGCAAGTTTTAAGTGTTGTTTAAATTTCATCAATGACGTATATGGAGCGATAAGGGATGGTTCTGGTTGTCTAAAAGATCAAAAAGTTAAGACTGCACGTGCTCGGAAATGCATTGAGTAGTGGAAGACCTGTGAAATCTGCATCTCATTAAAACCAATTGCATTTGGTGGTTGCTAGCATGCGTTCGTTTGGCCTTTTCCTGATTTGAGCGACTTTTTTTTTTCTCTTCATCTCAAAACGAAAAGGAGGGTCAAATTTTTTACATTTCGATTTCTTCCTGGTCGTTCCTTTTATTCTCGGGAGAATAGAACCATTTTATCTGGTCGTGTAAAGAAACAAGGAATTCCGAATCTATCGTTGGGGATGATTAATAGTAGCCTTATTAAACGTAAAAGTGCATTCGATGCAGGAAATGGACATGGTGGAGACGGGAATATTAAGGGACATCCCTTGGAGATCGTTAAAGTAACCCTCAGGAACGTCCAGCGACTTCTAACGCGACCAGAGTTAGACTCTTGTTAAGGATATACGGTGACGGAAGTTGGAGAATTTTTCTGCAAATTCCCATTGACAAAATTGAGAATTTTTTCTTGAATTCTTCACACATTTTAGAAGATAAATGGACATGGAAGGAATTTCCAAAAAAAAAATCCGTAATTGATAGTCATAATTCAAGTCACAAATACGTCATGAATTTATTAAAATTTTCATTCATTCAACAGCACAAAGTTTTGAGTTTTAATGATTGAAATAAAAACGGTAGAAAAGAATATTTTTAGAAAAATAGGTAAAAAAGGTGCAAATTTAAAGCTTTTATATACGAGGTAATTGGATACGATTCAAAAGATGTAAAATGCAGATGCAAACTTTTGCCAATCCTTTTTCATCATCATATTTACTCTCAGCTTTTTAACAAACAAATATAAAACTAAAACCAGTTTTAGTTCAAAGTCTCAAAAAAAAAAAAAAAAAAATACAAGACCTGTCAGCAAAATTAACAAACCATTCTATACCCCAAATATAAAGCATGAGTTGAACATTTTTTTAACTTGAAATACAAATCGTCATAAAAAAAACTTCTGTGCAAAAAATACCCCTCATAATCGACCATTTTGTTCGACTTATTCCCGAGATCATTTTTTTATGGAGTGGAATCATGTTTTATGGTAGGTCGGTCCCGATTTGTGTCGATTTTTACACCCTCGGGGAAGGGACTTTTTAAAAGTCGAAACTTTTTTACCCTCACTCGGGCCTTAAAAAAGCCGAGATTAATTTGGGGGGTTGGAATGAAAAGTGAAAGGAATGTCAAGAATTGTATTACACTGGCATAGGGGAACCGTTTTTTTATGTAAGACCTGTGAACTTCAGGTTTTTTGGCCTTTTTACAAATAGAGCAAGTGCATAATACGTTATGTAACATGCTTGCGGCAAATGGGAAGAATGAACGGGGAGTTTCAGCCATTTACAATATGATTTTATTAGGGATTTTTTTGGCAAAAAATTCATTATATTTGAGTCATTCAAGAAAATAGTGATAAAACGATTTTTATTCATATTCATGTATGTTGTTCCGATAGTTTTTGAGAGAGCTCAATGCAAGATTTTTACCGAAACTTGGTTGTCTCAAATTTTAAATAAATTCAAACAATTTAATCTTTAATTTAAATCACTTATCGTTTAAATCGGTATCGAGTATCTAATCACTGACTGAATTATCTCACTGTCTCATATTTTCATTCATTCTTCATATATACCTACTCAAAGCCTGTCTCTTTACTTTACAGAACTTTACAGACTTTGATCGTTTAATTGACCTCCACCTATTTAAATGTTGATTGTTAAATAGTTGAATTTTATTGTTTTAAAGGAACATTCGAAAATCTATCTCTGTCTTGGTTCGTTTAAAATTAAAGTAGTAGGTACTATGGAACACGTTTAATACATAACGATTAGGGACCATCCATAAATTACGTCACACAAATTTCAGGACATTTTAACCCCTCCTCCGTCCTTGTCACAGATTGTCACATTTTAAACTCCCTCACCTTGATGTGACGTCACACATTTTTCAATGTTATGCGTGTATTTACATTTATGCATTACAACGCCACTCTAGAACATCTTGAATGTTGTTGCGTGTGAGATAATCTCATAGCGAGAGTGTGCTAAAGTATAACCAAATATAGATCGAGTTCGTAAATTTGTACAGTTTTTTATTCAGATAAAAATCTCACGTATTAGTATTTATATTTTAACATATGACGTCACAAAGCTTTTAACCCCCCCTACATTGTCACACAATGTCACATTCTGGTGATATCCTCCCTTCCCCCCTTTAACGTGTGACGTAATTTATGCCATGGATGACCCCTTATCATGAAATTCGGTTAACACAAAATATTATTGTAGTCTCAATTAAAAACCATTATTAGACTACTAGTTGTTCTGGGGCGCCTAAGGCGCCCTATTTTTTTTTAAAAAGCCCAAGTTTCTTACGTGAAAGTTATTGCATGCGTTCGTATCAGTGTGTTTGACAACCAAAAGTTATGAATGAGTTCAATAAAAAGAATGAATAATTTATTTTTAATTCATGAATGCTTTATTTGTTTATAAAATTTCTTGATACACAACATTGCGAGTGAAAATACGATTATCATTGAGTAAATGTCCTTGTTGTGGGGTTGGCTCAATAGTATTAGGCATAGTATAGGCAATCATAGTAGGCATTGAGCGTTACAGAATGAGTGAGTGAGTGAGTGAATCAGTAACCTGGGCTTTTATATTATCTTATTATTATACCTACATTTTTTAAATACGAGAAAAATTCGCATGTGCAGCCCCGTATGGAGAGCACGTGATAGCAGAGGAACTTCTCTAGAAATAAAGAACTTGAGAGATTTAGCGTGAAAGACAAGGACATAGAGAGAGAGAGAAAGAGAGAATAATACAAAATTTGCTCAGCAAATATCCTATTTTTTAAAATTTACACTATTATCTTATTCTATTGTTGTGTATACGCCACTCTCTTTTGTTCCATTTCCGCGAATATATAGCTCTCTTTCTTTTCAGATATACGCCGTATCTTTTTTCTCTCTCATGTAACGGAATGACGCATCCTTAAAGTCTTGAAATTTTATTTTTACTTCTCGTTCATTTATCAATTAGCAAATCACCTCCTAAGAAGTTTCACTTCAAAAATCTGATTTTTGTTAAGAATAATGCGTAATATTGTTTGTTTTTTTTTTTACTAAAAATCTACATAATATTGTGGAATATGGTTACCATGAATTCGAAGGAAGTGAAATATTTTTAAACTACTTAATTCGCCTTAAAAGAAAAACAAATGTGAGTCGTTAATATACCTATTTATCTGAAACCATAAGGTTATATCGTATAAAACGATTTTCGTCTTAAGTGTTTTCATTATAAAAGATGTTTAGTGTCTGTCTATTTTTATATTTATGACCGTTTAGTAATAACACATTACCCTTAATAGTAATTAATAGTGTCTATGAAGTAAAAAAAAAAAAAATAACAAATAACGAGATTCAATAAAGACTAACGTCATCGTTAATATGTCTTAGTTTCCTTTAGCACGAAATGTGTTTAATGTAAAGGATTCATCATGTCAAGTTTCTGGCCGTTTTTTGAAAAGAATTATGCTCTCTTAAATCGAAATAGTGACTTTCGACTACAAATAGTGACTATTCACTATTTATTAGTGAAAAGTATACCACCAAATTCAGATAGTGGTATATACTTTTCAGTACAAAATAGTGAATAGTCACTATTTGTAGTCGAAAGTCACTATTTCGGTTTAAGAGAGTGCTTGACATTTTACTTGAAGATGAAATAACTGACCAAATCAATGCTTTACTTAATTTGTCATTTGAATATTAATATTTGGTTCAATTTTGATTGGATTTCAAGTTCAAGTTAAATCAAGTTACTTGCAAATTAAGTCAAATAGTGAGTCCCTATTTAGTTTCGTGATAACCTCCTTACAATTGTATAAGGTAAGGTTTATTTTATAGCACCGGTAATCTCGGTAGAGGCGATTTGGTCCATTTCTGTAAGATTTGTCACTTATCAAGTGACATCATAGTTCAAATTTATATTTTACAAGCTGTTGTTTTACGACAACTGTCGTGTATGCGACAATGTTTTTTTTTTGGTAACTGTCGTTTGAAACGAGAAATTCATGAGATTTGTCGTGAAGTGACAATTGTCGTCTCACTTGACAAGTGACACGTTTTATGAAACATATACGATTGACTATATGTCGGTGGAATTTTATAATTTATTAATATTTTATCAATTCATCCAAGTTTTGTACGGGAATATCTTAATGAGTGTACCAAAAGAAGGCGTTGGTTTCATAAATGTTTGTTCCACTTAGAAAATAAAGCGTAGGTACCTAACTAAAAATGATAAAGGTTATAAAATTCTTGAGGAAAGTTGTCACTTTCTATTAGTGATGAGCGAAATTAGTCTTGGTTTCACATTTTAGTAAGATCAAGACTAGGACTGGCAAGAATAAGACTAAAATTGAGGTTATCTTCATTTTGGGTTTGTTCTTGCTTTGCTCATCACTACAATCTATTTTTCTAGTAAGGTAAATCTTTTTGATCGATAAATTTATTTTTTACTCTTTACCATATTTAAAGGGATGCTTAAAATTACTTGTAAAATTAATGACTAAATCTCTAACTAACTATTAACTAAGCTTGATTTATAACGCTATAAGTTTCACATCTATTTAATTTTAAATAAAATGTCTACTTTTGTTAAGTATAGTACAAAAATAAAATGTCACTTATTAAATACGATGCAGTTGTTTCTCATATAAAGGGTTCACTTTTTCTCGTTAAGGGTTAAATCACCCTCCATTTTTTCCATGAACTAGAAATAATAAAAGCACCCGATAATCCTCTCTGCTGACAAAATGAATAGATTTTTTTCGCTCGTTTCGTTTTGAATAAAATCAAAAGGGGTGAATTTTGTATTTGTACAGCACTGAAAGGGTTGAATCACACTAATCCCGCCTTCGCGTACAGTATCTTCATCCCCCCGATTCACGTCTAATATTTTATCAGGAAAATGGTATTTCGGTCGACGACGAAAAAAGTGGAAATTATACGATTGAGTTTTTTTCACCGTAAATAAATTCCACCCTGTGCCCCGCATCTAAGCTTTTATAGTCGGGGCAAATTTTTACAAAGAACGGGGACGCGTTCCCGTATTGTCGTGAATAAAATCGAATTGATCTCGTTGATGACGTTGCTGTTTTGATCGGGAAAACGCAATAAAATATTGGTAGCGAACGAATGGCGTGGTCGTATTTCATGAGAATAAATAAATTCGGACACAAACAAATATAATCCTTTACGATTTCGAGTCGGGACTTTATCCCCTAGTATCGCTCCCTATCAACCCCCATCACACTCCCATATCAATACTCTCTCGTTGATTTCTTCTTCTTCTTCGTTACAACTTAAAAAAGGCAAACACAAAAAGTTATTTAAACGAACTAAGCTGTCTTTTGTGCGGGCAAAAAATCAATAAATAATCCAGATATAATGTAATGGACGCCATTTTATACGATGAATTTTTTAAATATATTTTATTGAAATTACATTTTTCGCTTTTCTCGTTGTTTTATAGTCATATCATTTTTTTTTTTGGTATTTATTCTCTTTATTCATGGCTCTGATAGGATCGTCTCAACTATCAATATACAGTGAACTCTTGATAAGTCGAACAATTTTTCCGGTTCCATTTCATCCCTATCCAAACCTATGTATTTTCATCTTAATAGGTAAAAAAAAAATTAGCCGCACTCTAAAAAATGAGTTGTACTCTTGGAAAAAACTTCATGGAAACCTCTACCTTGATAAGTCAAACTCTTAACTTGCATATCCTCTATAAGTCGAACTGTTTAGTTATTTATTTTGATAAAGGCCTAATCTAAAATTTTGATATTTTTTTCTAATCAATTAAATAGATGATTCCCTTGAACTTTTTCCCTTAACCCCCCCCCCCCCCCCCTTTCAACCTATAGAAAAATCAAACATTTTTAACAGTTCCATGAAGTTCGACTTATCGAGAATTCACTGTATTTATATATACATAATATACTGGTTTCTGATCTCATAGCAAACGGAACTCAAAACTGCCTTCCGGTCGATTCGATTCGTGAGGGTGGAAAAATCATCTTCTCGTATATTCTTTATTCGATACTCCTTCACTCATCCCTATATTGTAGAAGCCGGTTGCACATTCGCCGTCGTTTTTCTCGTCGTATCAAACCAAAATTGTGTGTAGTAGTGCCATTGATGTCGTCGTCGACGTTGGGGGTGGACGTGCAAGGAAATAACCGAGGGATGACAATAAGGGAGGACAAAGAAAAAAATAGATACGCTTAGATTTATAAGCGACCAAAAAGGCATTGAGCATTGGTCAGTTTATTGAAGGAAGTTGAGCCGTTTTTTTATTAGGTAGCATTTTTTTCTGTTGAAATGGTTATTTATAGGTTTTATTTATAAAGGTTTTATCGATATATGAATATTAGAGGTTAATTTTTTATATATTAAGTACCTACATACTTTATAAGCACTACACAAATGACTCATATCTTAAAAGCAATTTTCCTTATATCGAAATTATCACTTAAATTTTTTAAAATTAAAATTACAAACAACATAGGTTTAAACTTTTAACACGTCCTTACAAAATAAGTTAACAACTGTTGAATTTAGCATTAAACAACCAAACAAAATCTGCCATTTACTAAACGCTTTCGCTTTTAAACGGCCTTTAGGTTTAATTTAGTTTTTTTTAAACTGGATGAAAGATTAGAATTTTAAAAAAATAATCATTTAGGACCAAAGCCAAACGTTCTACCCATTTTTTGAGCCATTTATAGGGGTGAAAATTCAATTAATTATGGTATGGTTGGATCGTCCAATTTTCTTTATGGCTTAGTTGTTTAAAGCGTTGATGGTATTTACTGAATATAATTAATAGTTCAGTCATTTGGTAGTTTTACTTTGACAATTTTCCGGGAGGTTTGAAAATTGGTAATTTTATAGTGTTCGAACTGCTCTTTTTGAATTAAACTTTACCATCTTGTATCTTCGCGCCACCATATTGTAAAATACCTTATTTCCGACTGATTTTACGGCAAAAACATTTATATGTAAAATGAAAGTAGAGAAAATTTCCTAAAATTTATGATATAACCATTTTTTTTCGTAAAATTAAACTTTTTAGCGTACGAGCGCCGCCAAATGTTTTACATCTACGCCAACCCATGACATTACAATACATACATTTAAATATACATGATAAATAAAAAACAATAAACAAATACACAGTTGAAATTGAATGTCACGAATGACGTAGATGTATAAAAGTTTACGGCGCTCGTACGCCCATACTGTTGATTTTACAAAAAAAAAAATAAAAAAGAAAAAAAAAGAAAAAAAAAGGTTATAGATAACATAAACTGTAGGAAATTTTGTCTACTTTCATTTTTATAAAAAATCTCTAAAATTGCCAATTTTCAAAACTCCCGGGAAACTTTCCAGGTAACCTCTTATTCTAGAACCAAATGACCAACCCAAAAAAAAAAGTTGTAGAAAAAGTTCTCAAAGATATTTTCTCCTTTTTTTATATTGAATTGTTTACCAGATTAGCCCATAAGATAAGGGCTATAGATGTTACGGATATCATTTGCCTCTTTTACTTTGGGACCTCTGTCTAGAGGTTTACATTCATCCTCGAGCGCTTTATTGATATTTGTTGGCGGCTGTTAAGCAACTTTTGAAATTTATAGTACCCTTAGTTACTATACGAAGCTCACAAACATTCCTGGGGAGTCTTCTTTTTACCCTCCTTTGAGCCCTACCGACGTCAAGACCCAGCGCTTGGACAGCCGCACACTCGTCCAAGGTATTGAAGAAGTTGTCCGCATGTCGCTAAATGTGTTCCTCCAGGTATGACATACTTAGTTCTTTGTGGATCTGGGAATTTTGGATGAACCAGGGGAATCCGATTTCAATCCTGAGTACCCTATTTTGAAGCGCTGGGAGCTTTTTATAGTTACTCTTTGGGGTGTTCAACCAGTTAGGACAGGCGGAGGTTATTCTTGGTCTGATCATAGACCTGTATAGCATTAGAGAGCACTCAGCATTTAGTTTCGATCTTTAATTCAGGATTGGATATAGCGACAGCCTGTTTGCGTCTTTTAGCTTAGCTTTGATATGATTAAACCAGGTTAACATTCTCTCGAGATAGATCCCCAGATACTTGACAGCTTTATCTTTTTGACTCTGCGTGATTATATTTCCATTGAGGTTTATAACAGAGACAACGAACTACTGAGCAATATAAACGTATTTTCAAAACCGCATAGAAGTGAAACGTGTAAACTCGGTATCGTGTAAATCGACAGATAGGTGTACCATACGTACCTATTACCAAAAATCATCTTATAATCTTTTTTTTCTCTGAATGATTTATCCTTTAATTTCAATCGAATAACTGACGTCACAACAAGGTTAGTAAAAAAAAATATGATCAGTTCAATCCACATTTTGAAACAAAAAAATTTAAATATTACATATTCGAAATGTTTTTTTTTTAAACGACTTCAAAAAAAAAGAGGAGGTTATTATATATAATTATATATATTATATATAATTCGACTATATTTTTTATGTTTGTTACCTCAGAACTTTCGACTGAGTGAACCGAATTTGATTATTATTTTTTTATATGAAAGCTAGTGCTTCCTAGGTGGTTATATGGTTCCATATTAATTTGAAGGTAAACGTTCACTTCTAAGGGGTTGAAAATAAGGGATGAAATATAAACTTTTGCTAATCCTATTTCGATATTTTTTTGTAATCAAACAGATTTATAAAAATATAAAGATAACAGAAATTAGTAGATTTCCATTTTTTTAATCTTCAACCCTTGCATCATGGATGTTTTTGTGTACTCTTTTATGTATTGCTATGTTAATTATTTTGAAAAAAAAAATCAATCAGTTTATTCAAATAAACACAAAGATATTGAAGGTAAATATGCATAATAGATAATCTTTGTTAACTAGTTGTTAACTAACAATTAAAATATAGTTGTTCAAAAATTGTTATATGACTGAATTCCACTATCAATAAATCATGCTTTATTAACATCTTAATTCCCAACAATTTAATGTAATTAAATGAGGGTAGTTTTTATCTATTTTTTGTGTGGAATTTACAACCCTACAAACAAATAACATAAATCTTAATTTAAAAAAATTAGTTTATATATTTACCAAGTTCAAAATCCAAAAATCTTTCGGATAAAAACTCGAGATAAAGATGAGAGAATGTTTTGTCATTTCGACTAAAAATGGGGTGAAAAAATGCATGCTTATATGAGCGACCCGCACACATCTGCGCCTCATAGACAAAAACTCGCTATTTATTTGATAAAAATAACAAATTTACCCTCAAAAATGTACACAATGGTGTGGCTATGCATAGGTGGGTGAGCGTTCTGAATTCGGGATGCAGGGAACGAACGCCCTTTGCCAACACCCCCGACAACCCTTTGAATAAGTGTGCTTGACGAAACCAATATTTTTGGGGAATTTTCGGCCCTAAAAATAGAACGTCTATTGTCGTCAAGATTTTTTACATGTAAAAGGGTAAAAATATCAAAATGAAAGAAAGAAAATTTTAATAATTGGCATATCTACATTGAGGTACAGAGAAATGTTTAAATTTTGTTTATATAATAATAAAATTTTTATTTCTTTCGATGTTTTACGTTAAATTTTCAGTCTTTAAAAATAATTTAATGTCCTCATTACCGCATATGGTTTACATCGATTCTCAAAGTCTAGACACGAAGAAATATTTGAGGGCTTAGAAATTTATTGGAAAAACTCCATTATTGCTTTTCAAGTCTAAAAAAAAATCTAGAAACTATAAAAAAAATATTGAAATAACTCTTTTGGAAACGTACTTTGCTTAATTTAATCTTTAATTTACGACCCTCATAAGACGATAATAATTTTACAAATCCTTGAAGCCGGCAAAAGGGAAAAATGAAGATTGAAGAATAAAAAAAGCATAAGCATTAAGGGATGGTATACATCTTTATGAGAAAAGAAAGTGTTCTAAGAAGGTGTATATAAATTTGCAAAAAATATAAACGGTAAAAGGGATTGAGATAATGAAAGGCAAGGATAGCTCCGGGGTTTTATGATATGCAAATAGGTAGTGGCTCTTAAAAAAAAATATCAGTAAAAGTAAAAATTTTTACTGTTAGGGGCGGGGACGTTGAAATTTATTTTTTTGCTTACAAAGAAACCCGTTGGGGTTTTATGTAATCTTTATGAATATTTTTAAGAAAAAATTATGGTATAATTGTAAAATAGCATTTTTAACAAAATAAATACTTAAAACGAGTTATAAAAAGATTGTTTGTATTTCAAACGAGGATATTTTGTGTAAATCTAAGTTAAGGAAGCCAAAAATTGAATGCTAACTAAATTTTGAATTTTCAATCGTTTCAAAGAAACGGGATTTAAAAATTAATTTCATATCGTATAGTGAAAAACGATTAACTAAACTGAGGTAATAGAAGTATTTTACTTAGTTTAACGAATTTCGTGTTAAAAGAACAAATGCAAGTTTTGAAAACTTCGGTTTTAATTAAATCATATTTTTTGTTGTCGTATTTCACGGCTTTCTACTATTAGTACGAGAGCTAGTGACGTCGAAAAAAAAAGAATTTTAGGTCGGCCAGTTTTTATATATGTTATCTCTCGCACTATCCCGGACATCATACGGACTGTCTGGCTGTCGGGAGGGGTTGCATTTATTAGTGCGCATCGCACCTATGACAGGTAAAATATTGAAATTTTCAGAAAAAAGGAAAAGTTTCAGATGAAATTTGTAGAAAATAACATTTTACATAAACAATGTCCAGTGACTAAGTTTCGTAAATTTGCTAGTTTGCCCGCTACAAGCTTGTAAAACTCATTGTATACATGTTGGCACAACGGCTGTATCTCTGAACGGTTGGCTACTCAAATGACGTCAGATCGAGCCAGCCTTTCCAAGCTTGTAGCGGGCAAACTAGCCACTGTACGATAATTAGCTACTGGACATTGTTTATGTAAAATGCTATTTTCTACTAATTTTATCTGATTTTTTTTATTTTTTCTGAAAATTTCAACATTTTACCTGTACAGGTGCGATGCGCACTAATAAACGCAACCCCTCCCGACAGCCAGACAGCCCAGTATGATGTCCGGGATAGTACGAGAGATGACATATATAAAAACTGGCCGATCTAAAATACTCTCTCGAAAACGTTACTAGCTCTTAAACTATATTACCCGTATTAGATGATTCCCTGAAATCTGAAGCCACATTCGGATCTTTCATCTGGGAACTGCTATAACTTGGGCTATTAATAACTGGAACATCATACAAGTACATTCAGTACATCTACAACTAGAACCACAAATTGTTTTTTGTGCAAAAGATCGTTACAAATGAAACAATTAGTTTACAAATATTTAAGATTTTTTAAGTGTTTCTTATTTTCCCCGACTCAGCCAATATCGGCTATACATTGGCTATATTGGGAGCCCTATTAAGCCCCTTTCACATTTTTTTTTTTTACTTAATAATCACTTTCCCAGAAAACCTCCTGAGGCAACCTGGCCTTTAACCTCCGTTATGATTTTTTATTTTGTTTCAATTTTGATAGCCTTGTAAAAGCTATGCAAAGCTTGGTAAAAGCTGGCCAGTCAAAATCAACAATAAATTCGCAAAACATGATGTATTTCTGATTTTTTAGTATGTTGTTTTGACCCATTAGGGCTATGTATTCTCAAGTTTGCAACTCTTAGAAAGTTGTGAAAAAAATTTTATAGAGGAAAAACCGTGAAAATTTGGAACTTGTTTCATATTCTGCTCGATATCTCCTAATCTATGCATTTTTCTTCGAAAGCTATTCTGCACGTTTTTTAAGGACATCAACTTTGTTACAATTTAAGCCCAACCGAAGGTTTGCACGTTAAAGGGTCACCAAGTTAGGGCACTTTGAAAATAGTTTAGTTTTTTCAAAAATTGAAAATTTTAGTTTTAGACCATTTTTGGATCGAAGTTACGTCGAAACCATTGATCCTACGTGCAGAATAGCTTTCGAAGAAAAATGCATGGATTAGGAGATACCGAGCAGAATCTGAAACAAGTTGAAAAATTTCACGGTTTGTCCTCTATAAAAATTTTTCCACAACTTTTTGAGAGTTACAAACTTGAAAATACAAAGCCCAAATTGGTCCAAACAATATACTAAAAAATCAAAAATACATCATGTTTTGCGAATTTAGCAATTTTTTATGTCGATTTTGACTGAACTATTTGAGGCTATTTAAACATTCAAATTAATAATGAAATACGTGTGATATTTGACCTCTAAACAACATCATTACATAAGCAAACGTTACGAAATAACTTTTGCTGCTATTTAAGATGAAATAATTATTTTAAGACAATATATAAAAGTTTCTATTGAACTCTTTTGCCTGAATTCAAGTTTTCTTGGAATTAACAACATGATTAAAAACCAGCGAATGGTCCTAATTATCAAGGGTTTCAGTCGCTAAAGGCACTAAAGGCCCTAGTCGTCAATGGCCTAAGTTCCCAAGAGGTACAATAGTTAATCCGGCTGTGAAAATCTTGGTATACTTACAAGTTTCAGTATTAAAAAATTCAGTTTCGAAAAGATTTGGACGTTTAAGTTTTAGTAAGGTGACTTTTCCGAATTTTACTTAGTAATTAATCGAAATATACAAAAAGTAGAATGTAGATGTGTGAAATGTTATGAATATTTTTTTTCCGAGAAAATGGAGCGTTGAGCTCTCTTTATGCTCTTAAAAACGGCTTCTCAGAATTGGAAAATCCAATCCTGGAATAGATTGAAATATACTAATGAGTTTTGATTTTTTTTGTTTTGATAAACATTTTATTGTTAATTTTTAAATCAAAAATATAAATCTTGAACAAAATTACTGGAACTCTTTGTACCTAACAAAATATTTTTTTTTACAACTATGGAAAACTAATTAAATATTCCTATTCTACAACTTTGTGTAGAATGGAATTTAGGTCCTTCTTGTAACACCTGGTTTTAACATGGTGAATCTTTTGGCAACTAATATGATTTTAAATAAAAATGATTCAGTTTATTGTAGTCCATAGTTCACTACCTACTATAAAATTTTCATTAGAAAATCTTGAAAATGTTATTAAATTTACAGTTTGAATTAAAACAAATACTTATAAGTATATCGTAAATTAGGGGTTTCAAAAAAATTAATTAGACTAAATTATCGAAATATTTCACAAAAATTAAATACACCTGTCGAATCGTTTAGGTACATATTTTCAATTAATTTATCTAAAAATCTTAATGCACGAAAATTAAAAAGAATGCGAATTTATTATGGTATTTTCATCTTCTACGCCATAATTTCGTCATCCTGCCTCTCATGAAATAATAGAAAATATTTTTTATTGGTCTTACATTTATTTGCTTTTATCATTGTTTACGATTTTACCAAATTCAAAAATTATTTTTCCACTCTCTTACACCAACTGTAAGATATAAAACGTTATCTCAATTACGTAGTTTGAAAGCACGGGAACTAAAGTGTTTAAGTGCTTTTTATAAACTCGATCAAAATACAATGGAAAATGATGAAAATACGAAAAAAACGAAAAAATAAAACTTTATCCTGACAATCATTCTTTTTGAACTAAAAAAAAATACTGTATTTATAGTTTAAAGCCTCATTTGAGATTGAATGAATAATAGTATTAGCCCATACACACACAGAAAAAGCTTTAGAAAACTTTAAATAGATTTTCAGTTCCTCGAAATAATTTTTTTAAAAAATTATTTTTTTGAAATATTCCAATACGTAATTTACTAACAATGGATGTATTTTATGCTATTTTCTATAAGAAAAACATTTTTCGATTATTTTGAGCAAAAGCTGTTTTATTGACAGTTCTGATAATTTTTTTTAAAAAAGCTGCCATTGACGAAAAATGTATAAGCTTACCTATAATAAAAAAATTCAAATCATATAAAAAATCAATAATAATTCATTTAATAAAAACAATTTAGATCCATGTATTGTTTCTCAAGAAGTTTTATTTGAAACTTTTATTGTGGCTTTAATATCCTTATTGAATAAGACAAAAAATACTTTATTTGTTCATTTAACCGTCTTTGAACAACATACAAAAAATAATACAAAATTTTAAAAAAAACGATGCACAAATCTAAAAACTCTTAGATTCTTAGAATCCAATTTTAAAAATCATAATTTTTTTAAAATGTTTTAAATAAGTTGGTTACTAACAATGAATATATTTTAGTTATTCTCTGCAACAAAAAAATCTTCTCTTATAACCGAAGTTTAAGTTGTATAACTGATAGTTTTGATCTAAAAATAAGGTTGAATTTAACGAAAAACTTATTCAACTACTTATTATAGATTTCAATAACTTATTACATAAATTAAATCCTAGTAATTTAATGACTAAAAAATCAAAATTTCAAATAAAAATTTTTAATGTACCTATTTTGTGTCTATACAGGCTTTATTTGAAACATTTTTCTTGGCTATTATCCTTTTTGAACTGGACTAAAAAAACACGGTGGTTAAACCTTTGCCTTAAAGAAAAAGCTATTGGAAAAATTTAACGACTATTAAAACCAAATTTAAATCTTGATTCCTTTGAAATATCAAATTAACAATGAATTTATTTTTCATAAAAAAATCCGTTTCTTGAATAAAACCGAAAGTTCAATCATTGGTAACTTCACGAATTTATTTAAAAATAAAGCTTAAAAATAAGAAAAGCTTACTTTATAAAGTACTTAATATAGTTCTTCAGTAAAAAATGGTTTTGAAAAAATTAAAAAAATTTTCAGCTTTAAAATATACGGACAGCCAATATATTTTATATAAAAACTACTTATAAAAAATGTTTTTATTAGTTATGATTATATAGATTTATTAATATTATTAAATAAATAATACAAAAACGGTAAATTAACGATATTTTTCAAAGGTAAAAATCAATTTTTTTGTCAAAATTTTTCGTGAAAAACGAATTAGTGGAAATGATGGTACAACCATTAAAATTAGTGTTAACTGAAATAAAAAATTTTTTTCTTCTTGTTAATATTCCAACTCATAAATCAAACGAAAAAATAATAATACAATTTTTCTATCAAAAAATTAGTATTTGATGCGTAGGAGAGGCATATAAAATTTTTTCGATATCAATAAGCCATTAAACATATAACATAAAATCGGTTTAAAAAAATAAAAAAAATTATCAAAACTATAAAATCATATTATGAAAATAAACGGCCAAGTTTATTATGAAAAATAGTACATATAGGTAAAGATTATTTCCTACAAATGTTAAAAACATTTATTATTAAAGGCTTTGATCGTTTGCTGAACACCGCACCGCTTCATTGAAATTAAAAACGTACAATACCCAGTTCTTCTTTCGTATTTGCCGCAATAATAAACTTTTTTTTTACTGAAAAATATTTACATTTCGTACAAAATGTTTTCGTCAAAATCAATGTTTATAATTTATTTTTTTTTTCTATCTAGACTTGATTAAATGTTTTTATGTAAGTCGATAAAAATACGAAAATACGTTTGGACAAAATCTAACATACAATCGATTTTTTTTATTAGTTTCCACGAAAATGATTTTGAGTTAATTTCAAGAAAATGCATTTATTTATAACCAAGTCTTATCAGAAGGCATTAATTCGAAAAAAATTTAAAAAGACAGGAAATTAAATAAATTTTTTATCAATTTTTTTATTGACTAAATTTTTCAAGTTTTTAGAATTGGTGATTGATGTTATTTATATCAGCGAAAACAAATCGTATTCGATTGAATAATAGCTTTAGATATTTTTTTTCCTTTTGTAACAACAAACGATGATTTTATATTTTATAAATATTACGAGAAAGGGAAATAGAACTACCGAAAAACGATTTGTTTGATTTTTGTCGGAATCAGTTGCCCTTGTAACGTTCAACAGTGAGTTTCAAGAAATAAGTGCAAATTTTGAAAATTGTTGCGGTTTTTGTACAAGCAAAAAACTTTATTGTACCAATCGAAACTTGTGATGAATTTTTCTTTCTCCAAAAAAAATATTTAATCTTTTTGTATTCATAAGAGTATTAATTTAAAAAATTTTGTCTACTTAAAAAAATCAAGTAAGTAATTTATTCATTGGAAAAATATATTCCTCAAAAAAATCTTTAACGTAACTTAATTTTTAAATAATCAATCTTATAATTTAAAGTAAAAAAAAAATCCATAGTTTTTCTCCTTAAAAAATGCATCCTCGAAAATCTACGCACAATTGATTACATTTTAATGTATTGTAAAAAACATACATTGAATTTTTTTTTCCAAAAAATATTTTATTGAAATATTAATAAAACTTCTTCAAAAAATTGTCTCCACTTCTTCCTTAGATTTTTTTCTTCCCTTGAAAAAAAAACTTCATTTTCGTTTATCTCCCTTCGAAAATCTCGAATGGAGCACAACAAAGATAGATTACCATATTGAAACTTTCAAACGAGAGAGATGCCGTGTGGATGTTGAGAAAATGGTGGGGTTTGGTCTCTATCTCGTTACGTAGTGGGGGTGTGTTTTTCCACCACGTTAGGAAGGGTGCAAAAATACATTTTATTAAGCTTTGAACGAAACGAGTTCTGGTCAGTCGTCGTTTTGTCGTCGTTAATTGACCCACGAATTTCTAGTGAAATTTTTTAACTTAAAAAAAAGTGAACATTAAAAAAAATTAGTGCTATAGGGGATGAGGGTTTTTCAAAAATTTAAGAAAAAAAATTTGTGATTTTAAGTAATTTTTCTTAGTGCCTTTAAAGGTTTGTGTGCTTTTTGTGAAAATTTTTTTTCTGATTTTAATTTTTTTTTTCTTCTTGTTACAGTTTAAATTTGTGTGGTTTTTTGTGAAATTTCAAGGAGAGCGATGAGTTCTGTTAGCTTTTATCCTGGAAACGTAACGGGAACGTTGTCCCACCACGTCCCGGGAGGCGGATACGATCATTCAGTGATGTTGCATCAATCCCCCGCCCAGAGGTGGTTGGTTCCGTCCACAACCCCAAACATCGTAAGTAGTAACATCCCCACATCTATCCCGTAAAAAATCAATACGGACATAAAAAACCTCAGTGTTTTTTTATTTTTTTTTTCCTCTAGAAAACCGAACACGAGGAACGTAACGAGAACGATTCGGGAATTTCGACGGCGTATGCTTTGAGTGAAGGCCGTCATTCGACGTCTCCAGACAGCACCAGCAGCCACGATCAGAACAGTCACGACTCGGAAATTCCAGTCATTAGATATCCTCCGTCCCCACACAGTTCTGACCCAGGAAATTTTTTCAATAGCACACCCGTTAAAAATCCATCACCTCACTATCCCAATCCCATTTACCCAATTTCCCACAATTTTATGCCCCTTACTCTACCTCCAATGATCTCCCCGAAAATCCCGTCTCATGCCTCCACCTCACCGAATCTCCCTGAAATTCGCACCGATCGAGATTCATCAAACACCACGTTACCATCCACATCACCGATCCACTCGGAAAGTGAAGAAAGTAATCCGGGAAAATCAGAAGATCCACTTCAGTATTTACATCGAGTTGTCGAAGGAAAACTTTCAGAACAATTCAACAACAATAATAACGTAAATCCAAAACGTTACGACACCGAAGATGAAAACAAATCAGAATATGATTGCGACGATGACGATAATATTCGAAACGTTCAAACGAATTCACACGGAAAAATGAAAAGTTTCAAATGTAAACAATGCGATCTCATTTACTACACGAAACTGGAATTTTGGGAACATAGTCGCGTGCACATTAAACCCGAAAAGCTGTTGACCTGCACCCAGTGTCCCTTTGTCACCGAATACAAGCACCACTTAGAATACCATTTGCGTAATCACACCGGCGACAAACCCTTCAAATGCGACAAATGCGATTATGTTTGCGTTAATAAATCCATGTTAAATTCGCACTATAAATCCCATTCCAACGTTTATCAATACCGTTGCGCCAACTGTCCATATGTAACGAAATATATGCACTCGATCAAAGTGCACCTTCGTAAATTCAACCACCAGCCAGACACCGTTTTAAATCCCGACGGAACCCCAAATCCCATTCCCATAATTGACGTGTACGGATCCCGTCGAGGTCCAAAACAACGTTCCATTAAAACCAGTCAAGAAAACAATCAAAATTTGGCCCCGTCCCATTTCATGATGCAAAACCAAAACCAAAGTCCACCCCAAATCCAAATGCCTATGAACTTCCCGTTTGGTCCGTTATTAAGTGCATTACAAAATCGATTTACTCATCCATTATTGTTCAACAATCAAATCCCAGAAGACAAAAGTGAATTGGAGGAATCTGAAAACAATCGAAATACACCGAGTCCTCACTCATCATCGAACTGTGAGGATGATAGAATTATTTCGCAAGGTTCATCTGCATTGGATTTAACTTGCCGTCCTGACGTGGATTCTATGCTATCAACTCAAGAACCTCCCACAACGCCCAGTCGCTCAAAAAATCGTCGTAAAGGCCGCGCTTTTAAATTGAATCATTTGGAGTTACAAATGCAACACGACGAGAGTGACGTGGAAGAGGATCGTCCAGCGAAAATTGCCAAAAAGGATGAAGAAGATAAAAAAGAGCCAGCCAAAGTGGAAGATAAGCCAAAGGTCGATGTAAAGCCCAAAGAGGACGAGAATAAGAATAAGTTTTATTGTAATCATTGTGAAATGAGTTTTAGTCATTTAGTTATGTATACGGTCCATATGGGTTTTCATGGATATAAAGATCCTTTCACGTGTAATTCTTGTGGGGAAGAAACGAAAAATGCCACCGAATTTTTCTTACATATTGCGCGTACGCCGCATCATTAAATTTTCTTTTTTTTTTCTTCTAAAAATTTTCTAGTCTCAAGACAATTTTTTTTTGACTAACATACAAAGTTTCATTTTTACGCTTTGAGTAAGTGCAATTTTCGTTTATTTATAAAATATCTGCGGAAAGTTTTTCTCTTGTACATATTCCTTCAAATTTTCCCCCCACAAGAATAAAAAAATATTATTTATAATTCTTAAATTAGTAAAGAAAGGACTGAAAATATTTTTATAATAAAAATTAATATATTTAAAAAAAACATTGTGTAGTTTAACAACTATTTATTTTTGAACAAGAAAAAAAAAGTTTGAGTATATTTAAGAAAAATGCGTGGAAAATTTATAATGCATTTTTAATTAATTTTTTTTTTTTTTGGTTCTAATAGAAAAATCATGAATAGTTTTTATCATGTCATTAACGATTTTTGTGTGTTTTGGGGAAATTTTTTCCCCCCATTTGTATATTATAATAATATATTTTGTCGACAGCGAATATAGCAATTTAATTTTTAATGATGGAAAAAACGACGCCCTCAAGCGGCCGAGTTTTACGAAATCAATTTATGAATACATTAAACACATATAGATAGATTATATTGTAATAATTCCAAATATATTTTTTAATTTAAAAATATTGAACATTTTGTAATAAATAAAGCAAAAATCATATGCTAAAGACTGTTTATTTACTCGAGCAAAAAAAAATCATTTGTAGTCTTTCAGAGGATATTTGTGTTGAAAAATTGTGTCGAGTAATGCACCCTTGCTGAAGAGCCATAATGAGTCCTTAACAGTTTTGTAGAAATGGATATTTTTACATTCACTTCCTTTTTGTAAGTGGCCAAACATTTATTTCCTAGAAGAAGGTGCCCTCTTCTCATTTGTATACGATCTTGGCTCCCCATTTACTTTTTGTGGTATTCTTGATTTTTTTCTTTTGTTGCGTCTGTTTAATGATGGTTGGCACGAGATCATTTTTAATATTTGGATACCCCTCGAAATTTAGTCAAAATATGATTTTTGAGGGGAAATGTAAAAGTGGCGTTACCTAAATAGATAATAGAAAAATAAGAAATAAATAATAA
The DNA here is from genome assembly GCA_958496155.1 of Sisyra nigra. Classification (NCBI taxonomy): domain Eukaryota; kingdom Metazoa; phylum Arthropoda; class Insecta; order Neuroptera; family Sisyridae; genus Sisyra; species Sisyra nigra. The sequence goes on from OY292318.1 coordinate 8,035,743, forward strand.
ATCAAGAAACCATAAGATTGCAATTCATAAATATTTTTAATTTTTACCCTATTTACATAAGTAAGAAGAATTTCTTACACCATTTTTAGTTGAGATGCGATATTATCTAATAACTAGCTGAAGATAATCAAATATCAAGAAGATTATTTATGAGGTTTGTCAAGAGCGTAGCCAAGATTCTGCTAAAAGAGGGGCGGGCGTAAAAAAACAAAGAATATACCTAAAGTAAATGCTGCACGAGCAATGGGACAGGTTATGGTAAAAAAGAAAAATAAATATATTAGTGACTAACTTTATTTTAAGCAGTACCTAATTTACACTTCGGTAGTATTCTTTCTGATTAGTTTCATCTTCTAGAGGGAGGCAGCTGCCCCATCCTGACCATATCTCGCTACGGCCCTTGAGATTAGTCTCGAAAATATTAAGTTAGATCTAATTTTTGTCATTTGTTTCATGTAATTTTCAAAACTATTCTTAATTTGAATAAACAAAATTCTGCTCCCACCGATATTTTCAAAATCGGTAGGGATCGGACTTTTGCCATGAAGCTTTTCTGGATGTCACACAGGCGTTTGGCATGATATGGCGTCATTTCATGATGCCACATGGCATCCATGATTTCTTTATAAGGTCAAGAAGTTCCATCCCAATATTTTCTTATTCTCAAATCATATCTTCCCGATCGATCCTTCAAAGTGAGATGCGGATCTGAATTTTCTCCCCTTAAAAAATTCTAGCTGGAGTTCCTCAGGGATGCATACTGTGTCCAGGGCCGGATTTACATATTTTGCGCGTATGGGCCCGGAAAAATTGCCGCCCCCCACAAAAAAAAATTAAAATCACTTTATACCCTAACCAACATTTTCTCTTTCCGCTCTACTTGCTGCTGCAGTACATTTAGTTTTGTACTGTTCATAGCGGCGTTCGCCTCTCTTTCACTCGCTCTCGCTCTATTTATCACACACTTTCAAATACATCGGCCCAGAGCCGCTCTGCTGCAGTACATATTTTAGTTTGAAGGAAACGAATAACTTGTCATTATCTCATTCATGACCAGATCACATGCTTAAATGCATCTGTACACGTTTGTTGTAAAACTGACTCAGAGAGAAGACTGAGAGAGCCAGATTGCATGAATACACGTGCTGCCATCTACTCCGAGTAACGGTGTTTGAAACTATTCCTTAGTCAGTTTGTGTTCCTTTCTCCATCGTTCTACACTCGGAACGTTTGCCATAGAGAAGCTTCTCTCTGTCGAAATATACTACTTATCCTATGCTCATGAGAGAGAAGAAAAGAGTTCCGAGCAGCCCCCTACAACTCCATGTTACAAAAATGTGACCATATTTACTGGATTTGCAGTCACTAGTTGCCATTTAGTTGCCAACGAGTTGAACGAAGAAGACCACAAAGACTGACGAAGACCGAAGAATTTATGGAAGTCGGAGTTTAGAAATAATTTTTTTTTAACGTTAGGCAAGTTATTAAAATGAAACTTTTTTAAATGTTTTCATTATTATTGTTATTATATGAGAATAATTATGATAAGTATTTTTATATAATAATTATAATAACTCTGATAAGTTTAAGTGGTAGGGGGCTGTTTGAGACGTACGACTCTTATAACAACACAGATTTCTGTAGAAATCGGTCACGTTTTTTTAGCATTTCTCGTATCTAAGTGACAGGGGGCTGGTTCCGAGTATGTTTCGACAGAGAGAAGCTTCTCTATGGCAAACGTTCCGAGTGTAGAACGGTGGAGAAAGGAACACAAACTGACTAAGGAATAGTTTCAAACACCGTTACTCGGAGTAGATGGCAGCACGTGTATTCATGCGATCTGGCTCTCTCAGTCTTCTCTCTGACTGACTAAACTAAAATAGAGTTTTAGTTTTGTTCCAGATAAAACAGAGAACTATAATATTCATATACATTCATCCCTCGATTTACGCGGTAGATACGTTCTCAGAGAAAACGCGTAAATCGAGACTTTTCTTTTTCGTTGGTGGACACCATAGGTTTGATCCACTTGTCCATTTGAGGGTGTTCAAACACGTCCACAAATGACAAAGAGCAAAGCACATTGACCAAGAGACAAGAGCGAGTGAAGAACATAAAGCGGCAAGTCCCGACTAGTTGACAAACCGGTTATATAGTGTTTAAACATCTCCAAATCCGTGTCCATATAAACAATAGCCATGAAAAGGTACGTAAAAGTCTTGAATCTCGGCCTAATGCGGCCAAGCCGCTGAGGGCTGAATGACTCCTTCACTCACTCTTGTCTCTTGGTCAGTGTGCCTTGCTCTTTGTCTTACGTGGACGTATTTTGCTCTGCCGTCTGGAACAAACCTCATATAAATCAATTCTTCTTCGTCTATTTCATTATTAACAAACAATTCATCGATGTCACTGAATTCCAAATTCTCCAACTCTTGTCCCAACGCTTTTGTTATAGTTAAAATGTTGTTAAATGTTTCATCTCTTGCTGAAATTATATGATCAGGTTCAACTACTTCTGGCCATACTGCTCTCCAACAAGCATTTAATGTTGACTTTTTGATTTCTTTATTTGCTAATCCTATATATCAAAATATGTTTGATTTTTTTAAAATGTTATTTTTTCCGAACCGCGTAAAATTTTTATTTTTTTAATATAATTATATTTTTAAAATTTTTTAATATTTAAAAAAATGGTTTTGCCGCTCCTTAAAATTTGCCGCTATGGGCCCGGGCCTACATGGCCCCATGGTAAATGCGGCTCTGACTGCGCCCCATCCCAACCCATCCTCGCACAATAATAACTTCCTACGCAGATGATACTGCGATCTTTGCCTCCGATTCAAACCCGTTTCATTCCACTAATAAAATACAGTAACACCTCAACCTTATAGCCAACTGGTACCAGAAATGGAAAGTAAAAGAAAATACGCCTATGTAACTTCTACTCTAAACGTACAACGAACCACTAACAATCTCCACAGAGGTTCGCTATCTAGTGTTTTGCCTGCATAGCCAACTTACGTGGAACCCACACAAGACTAAAACGGCAAAACCTTAACAGACACTTTGGACTCTTAAGAAGACTTTTTACACGACAGTTTCCCATAGACGTACCAACTAAATTGGCTTGACATAAATCCCTTATAAGACCTATTTTGACTTATGGAATAGAATTGTGGGGCTCCACTAAACCCTTCAATATCAAACGCATCTAATCACTTCAGTGAAAAGTTCTTCGAGAAGTCCTAAACGCGTCTTATTATGTCAAAAATTAGGTAATTCATAGAGATCTTAACGTCCCTTATATTTCCGATAGATTAATTAAATTTCATGGCAAATTATTATCCCATTCTAACCCAGAAGTTCAAATTCTTTCCTCTTTCCAACACCCAAAGAATCATCCATGTCGTTTAAAGCGACAATGGCCAAGAGACCACCTCATAATTTCTTAGAGAGTTCCAGTGCTGGTGGCTTTTATCAACATACTCTTGACTTTTAATTTGCTCCCTCCCTGTATGAATGTATATACTATACAGATTGAAAAGAAATAATGAAGAAAAAAATATATTTCATAGGTTCATAAGATCATAAGATGTCATTTAGAGTTTATACAAAGTTGGGCTTCGCAATTGAATATGAAGCTTAAAAACTTAAAAAGTTTAAGTATGTTTATTGAATTTAAACAATCATTTTTCTTTAATAATCATATTTTTGTTAAATTTGGATATTTTTCCATTGATTCGTGGATAAAATATTGACAGCTACGAAAATTGCCGAGGTGGATAGGTGTAATGCAATTTTTTCGATTCCTTATACTTCGGATCGCGACTTCGGTCGACCCAATTAGTGTTAATTGAGCGCCGTTTCGCTATGCTACCTGTCATTTCTCGAATTTTCGAAATGGGAATATTTGGGTTCAAATCCTGTATAGACCAGAAAATTTATGACATTCAACACGTTTTACATGCCCTTAACGCATTGATCGATTTTCAAATCGACCCCCGAACATTTAAATCGGTGAAAAGTCGAAAGAAAATTCGACGACCTGAAATGGCCGACATCTTAGATCCGGCTTGTTTTCAAGGTTCCAAAATTGACTTGAATATGTTCTAAAAAGTGACTTTCGAAAGTTTTTTTATGTTAAAAACTTAATTTTAAGTGTTGGTGATTCATCGATTGAATTCATTTTGGAGTTTTCAACGTTCAGGTCGGCGAAAATTTCGATAATGTCTTATACTGCGTATTAAGGTTGGTGTCGCATTTCTTTTATTTTCTGTGCTGTAATATTGGATGAATTAAATGAGTTAGGTATCTAAGTTTTCAAAGTTTACAAATTCTTAGTTGACTCCTCAACATTTATTTCATGTAGTTATATTACATACAGGAATAATCCTAGAAAATAGTTTAAACCCCTTAAACGAGTATGACATTGATGAGCGTATTTGAATATAAAAAGAGGAAAAGAGATGGTTATATTGCACATTTACTAATAGCAAGCGAGAAACTAAATGCAGATGTTTACATCTTACTTAATTAAAACAACAATCAAAACAATCGTTAACAGAGATAAATTGAATACAGATAGAATGTTTTAAAGAGAGAACGGCAATCTATTATGCAACTTAAGTTCTTAGCTTTTTCAATATTTACGTGTATTCGAAGTATTTAGTTATTATCTACTTATTACATACAGGAATATGCCTTGTATATTATTTTATCACTTACTTGTGGATGTAACCGAATTTATTAAGGGGGGATAGTTAAGTTCAATAACTTATATATGATTTTTTTAATTATTTTTTTAATAAAAATTATACATATCAAATACTTTTTAAGAATATAATAAAAATCAGCATTTTTTTAAAATGATTCAAATTTTTTTAATCAGAATTACTGAGTACAACAAAACTTTTTATATTTTTCTGAACTATGGATCTTTTTCAGTAGGTCTTTTTTGCTTTGAAGCAATATGTAAAATTCTGTACAATTTTCTTCATAATTAACTTTAGTAAGTACCTAATATCGCTTTTAGTGTGTCTATTTCAAGTCGAGTCTTGTCACTTGTCCAAATACTATTCATTAAAGAAAATATTCTTGCCGTAGAAGCTTTTTTGCCAGGCAGGCAGAAAAACAACTCTGCTAATTTTCTTAAATTTGAAAATGGAAGTTCACGATTATTAAAGCGCGGAGAGACCATTTCAACCCACCTTTGAAATTTGATTCTAGTTGATATAAGGTTCGTTCGCGGATGTGATAATGAATTGATAATATCAGTTAAATATCAGTAGTAAGTATCAGTATTATATAGTAAGTATCAGTTCAACACCGATTTAGGATCATCGCCAAGCGCATGCAAGTTTATGAGCCGAGTTACGCTCCGATATTCGCGGTTCACACAAAATGCGTTCGTTACCGATTCATAATTGGTTCTAGCGATCCTCAGATTTTTGTTAGGATGAAAAAATTGATTCTTTTACTCATGCGCAGTTTGCTAAATTGTGGCTAATTCATAATACAGTTTCGCTGTCATGCTGCGTTCACACGAGTCAATTTTAGTAGGTCGTTTTTAGTCGATCAAAAAAATTTGAATGAAGAACCTCGTGTGAGAACCGTGATCAACTTTTTAGTGGATCAAAAAAAGTTTGAACGAGTCATCACACTAGGTTTTTCATTCCACTTTTGATCGTTTAACTAAAGTTAACTCGTGTGAACAAGGCATCAACTTCAATTCATATAACAATTTAAAATAACCCTTAATCAGTCATAAGCGTGTATGCATTTGGCGATTATCCTATCTAATCACTTGGATTGATTCTCTCTGTTCTTTACCGGTTCCGGATCAGTATCGCGAACGAACCTATATATTTAAAATAAATATTGAATATGAGAACTTTTTCAAAAATTTGGGACAATTCGGGACAAATATTGCTTCTAGAAAAATCCGGCACGCAAGGTGGAAATCCGGGACGTATGGTCAACTTACATAAAATAGAAGTTCGTTTTTTTCGTAACTAGATTTCAAGTTTTCCCGTTGTTTGCCTTTAACTTCTGCTATCCCGTCTTATTTCAACAAATTAATACCCGTAATTTACGTTTCAAATAAAATGAACTCTCATGAATGAAATGCTTGTGTACCTTGACGGAATGGTTCAACTGTTCAACAGTTTAAATTTTTAGAGTGTAATAGGAATAAATTGTTTTAACGATCATCAACCTAATAAGAAAAATGGCTCCCTAAGAAGAAGAACTATTGATTAGTTGAACATCGATTAGTCGAATTAATCGATCTTATCGAACTAGATAAGTTGAAGAGTTTTTCCGGTTCCGATTCATCCTCCGTGCGTATTTTTATTTCAATTATCTAGCATTGTTCAATAGATGAGTCAAGGTGCTTGAAAATACCTCGCGGAAACTTCCGCCACTATGAGTGAGAAAAACTACTAAGAAACCATCCATAAATTACGTCACACGAATTTCATTGAATACAAATTTGTTATTGAATTAAAACAGCAGTTCTAAAATTTGTTTTATTTCAATTTAAATGATTTTTTTGAAAATTATTATCAAATCTAACATTTTAAGAAATAAACAAAAAAAAAACGTCTAGGTAGATAATTATATTAATTAATGATCAAACTCAATCATCTTGAAAGTCAATTGAGAGTCAAGATATGAGAGTTTAAAAACCACACTAATACATTTTTTTAAATATTTTTTAACAAAACTGCGTAGGTAATAAGAATTCAAATGCTGGTTGCCATATTGTGTTTAAAATTATATATTGAATAAAAATTGTTGAGATTAAGATTAAGATTAATCATTGACCTAAGACATAATTGACCAACAGAAATTCTCTGTGTTTAGACAATCGTGATATGACTTTAGATGTTAAAGCGACTTAAAACACCAAAAAAAAAAAATTAAGATTAAGATTTGGGTAAGAAATTAAAACAAAAAGCTTATTGTTTACGCATGGTAGTTTGACCGTGGTATTGTCAATCATCCCAGGACTTCTGGCAGCTTCTTCGTTCCCATTAATAATGCAATGGCCAGGAATCCATATATAAATTCGATTGTTAAGTTCTTTACTTACAGCTCTCTCGATCCCATCGTGGATCCTAGTCGTATACGGGTGGTTCTATCTTTGGTAAAGCACTAAACGGTAAAAATTAATATTTTTTGCTGTCTGTCCTGGAAAGGTATGCTTTCTATAGCTTTTATTATTGCATACAGTACGGCCGAGTATAGATGGACATTTCTGGTCGTATAAGTTGATTTTCTTTCCCGAGACGTATGCAACTCCTGTGCGGTTTGCATTCTTTGATCCATCGGTAAATATTAATTAATGTTTGGGGTATTAGTGATATTTTTTTTTTAAATTCCTATTTGATGAGTGATTCAGGTTGGATGGGCGATTCCTTTGTTCAGTTTTCTTAATGCATAATTTACAGTAATTTCTTCACCATGGTGCTTAATTAATTGTTATAAGATAAAAGATAATTTTTAAAACCAAAAAAAATTATAGTAGAATGAAACCCATTAGAAAAGGATTACATAATACAATTGTACAATTACAACTTTGAGCAATTTATTAAAATGTACACTTTAATTATTGCATTTTCTGGAAACATTTATCATGTAATGTATTTTTTTTTGCACCATTAGAAAGTATAGATTTCAAGGAACAAAAAGCCCACTGACTTTTGTAAAAAAGTGGATATTTTGACGTGAGAATTTTCGATTGAAAATTAGGGTGCTTTTTCACTATTAAGTCAAAATAAAGTGAAAAATTAAATATTTTAAATCAAAAAAATTGCAGTGTGTTTGGGCCATTAAAACGTTTTGAAAAGTTTTGAAAATGAGAAGTTTTTACCAAATTTCATAAAAAAAATTTATTTTTGTAAAAGATAAAAATAAAAAAAAAACCATAAAAACTTGGTTATTGGAATTTTTCACATAAATTTTGAGGTTAAAGTAAAAAAAGTGTTAGCACGAACGTTGTAGATTTTCTTAATATCTACAACTTTGCTATTTAATTTTTTCCATAGGACTTGTAGTTTTATCGAAAATCGAGATAAACCGTTTCTACCCTTCACCCCGCTCCTCCTTTTCCACTTACCCACCAAAGATTGACCGTAATTTATTTTTCCTTTCATTTTTGTTATATTCTCTTCCTTTTCTAATGGGTTTCATCCTACTATATATTTTTTCACTTTTTACCATTTTCAAAGGCTTTAGCTCTGGTCTAATACTTATATGTGATAATTGTCATTATTTCATGATACAAAATTATAATTAATAACTAGCTAAAATAAATCACATATAAACAAAAGTTTTCATGATAAATTCGTAGGTGTATCATAGTTATAAATTACTAGGAAAACATTTTCTATCAATACTTTTTATTTCCTTCGAAAAATAAATTAAATTTGGATGTAAATATTCGAAACTAATAGCCAACTAAATAAAATCTATAATATCTTTAGGTACAACTTAGAAAGAAAGTTTTATAAACAAATATTTTTTTACTCAAAATATAGTTTGAAAGTCACATAATGATCAGTTTATTTTATACAAAAAACTTATTTTCTTTGAAGGTTCAAGAAACATATCAAATCTAAAGAATTATTCTCTATAATTAACTGATAAACGAAATCTGGCCTTAAAACTTAGTTTTTTTCATTCTTAACTGTTTTGTATATAGGTAAATAGGTAATATAACGAAACTTTTACTTGTTTAATTATTTTATTTTACCATGAAAATATATCTTCAAAGTTGAAGACCAAAGAATCAACTTAAGAGAACCAGGTGGATATTCGTCGGCTTTGTTATTTAAACGTATTTCCGCATTTTTTTTTTTATATATACACACACGAAATATTCGTTGAAATTCGAGCCAAAAACGAAAAAGATGTTCTTTATTTCATCCATCCACGTCTCTGTATCATTTCAGGACCTTTAGCCACGTGTGTATTGGCTATTGCAAAGCATTTAAAGCCCTCTTGACACACACCACGTCCCCTATTTATTTATTTTTTTTTCGAAATTTTTCTCTTGGACGATTTGCATGCGTGTTTTTATTCATGATGAATTAGGGGAGGAAAAACACCATTTTTTTCGGGATCGTCCCGCATTAACCGTAAATAATGAATGGCATTGAATCGGTAGGTCGCGTGGTTCTAAGGGATGATTTTATCTGCATATTTAATCGGGATTTTCGGATGGCTTACACTCGATAAGTTAACACGTGAACCAATGAGACTTTGAAAGGTAATTCTATTTGGAAAGGTGTTCGAATTAATGCTTATTATCCGCAATTTTAGGGGTTCTTTTTTACTTAAAATTGATTTGGAAAAAAAACCAGATGTTTGATATGAAGATGATTTCATAATTGTACACCCACATTTTTTTTTAATATAAGGGTGTTTAATAAGGGTATCTATGACACCATGCTCGTGCCTTATTTTTTTCTCAAATTGATCTCTTTTGTAATTTTATTCTTTGTCTTAATGAATTTATCTGGAATTGCGGTAGTTTTCTACTTTTTTAATTTCTTTGATTATATCGGGGCAAGTTGTGAAGGGTGGAGCGCCACAACCCCTATTGCACGGTGGATGAAACCCGCCCTTTTGTCCAGCATCTGTTGTCCAGCTAGTTGAAATGTCCGCTTAAATTAATTATCGATCGCACGTGAACGACGAGAACTCAGCTCCGATACAAGTTAAAAAAATTCATTGCTTTCGGTCCGATATTTTGTTGAGCTTTTCAAGCTTTTTTTTTAAAAACAAAATAATTATATCTGTTATTGTTTTGGATTCAATTACAACAGTCGATGAAATTGGGGTGTAAATATTTATATCTTAATGTGAATTTCATGTAATTCGACCCCTGAACCACCCTTATTTGAATCTATGATAAAAATATGTGTTGCCATATATCAAACTTCCCTTAAATTTACCAGGATACCCCGCCGTTTTGATTCCGTATGAATTTACGAATTACTTTTTCCGCGTAGAGATTTGCGGTTTATAAAAATTTTTCGTGGAAAGGGCTTGTGTAAGTGGGTGTAGAGCTCTTAGACGCCGAGAAATATTGGCGTCAAAACAAATCAAAAATAACAACCCTTAACACAAAAAATCAGAATCAACCGGGTAGTATTTTATTGGTCTGACTATAACAAATATTAAATTTCAGAAAAAAAAATGGCACGCGATAGGCACACACGGCTTACAAATATTATTTGATAAATATATTATTATAAATTCATACCTGCCGTGATGAACACGAATAAAACCCCAAGAAACATCATCCCCTTTTTTGGAAACCCTATTCAAAAAAATCAGCCAACACACACACACATTTTTAATATAGGTAAGTGGCTAAAAGTTACCTAAAGATCCATTGTCCTTAAAACGTGCATTATCCTAAGCAAGCTTTTAATAAAAAAAAAGTTTTTTTTTATATTTCAACAAAATATATCCTTATTAGTATATTTATTATGTCAGGACCTTTTTTTGCTCGGATGTTCTTTGAAAGATGAACCTTCACGTATATGCAAGTTTTTCCACATGTTTTTAGAAAGTTTGAAACAAGTTTTTTTAAACGTATAGAGTTGTAATATACATATCAGGATTATTAGAGGTTAATGTGCTAAAAAGATGTTAAGGGTAGTTTTTTTTCATATCTCACAAATATTTGGCCGTTAAATGCCTGTTTAATTATCGGCTTTTACATAGAAATTTTTTATTTGGAGATATGAAGGCAGCCATTCTTTTTACAGTCTTCCCCCTATTTTTATTATCGAAATACAATAAAATAAATAAATGTTCAATCTATTGTGTTTGAATGAACACCCTCGTATTGCTCTTGTCTAATCCACACCCGCGCCACCCCCTTTACGTCCATTATGAAAATATATAAAACTGGCCAGTGGTCAGTGGTTAGTTTTATTTCGAATCTGTATGACTCATTTTTCGAGGGTTGAAATCATTGCCACCCCTTTTAAATGAAATTTTCACAAGGTCTTTAGTATGTTTGATAGAATGTCAATATTACGAAAAGCATTATTTGGATTATGTCCAACTAATATAGTTTTTCAAAAAAAGAAGTTTATTATCTCAATAATGAATCGAGAAATTATTAATTATGTTACATCCAGAGGCGTGCGGTCCATACATGCTGTAGATGCGGCGCATGCCTATGGATTGTAAGACGATTTTAAAAATTGAATATTTTTTTATGATTTATTCATTTAATTTTTAATTTACGTAATTGCATTTGTAAAATCATTCTAAAAATGATATATTTTTATCATTAATAAATTTTTTAATTCACGTAATAATGAAAGGTGTCACTCATAAAATTGGCATAGTTTACCAAGTCAAATGAACGGCAAAAGCCGAATGAATGCGTTGGCGACAGTAGCATGCGATTCTTTGCTTCGAATTGGTCGCGCATGCTCACTAGTACAGTCGAATACTATCTCTCTCGGCAGTTCGCATAGCCAAATAACGGTCTGTAGATGCGTTTGATGTTTTGAATCTAAACAGTGAATTTAATTGTTACTGATACTTTTCGTGAGTTATTTTGAATTATTGACCCAAAGGCCATACAAATGTTCTGTTTTTTAGGATAAGAACTATTTTCGTGGTTTTTAAATACATTATATGATGCGGTTGTTGATGATTTTTGTAAGAAGGAGCGTCGAATAAGGCTAATTAAAAAAAATACTTATAACACCACGTTTATCAAATAAAAAAATAAATTTTAAAAATGTGGTTCTTATAACCCCCCCCCCCCACTTCTAACCGCATGCCCTGTTTCAAAAGTCACCGCACGCCACTGGTTACATCTTATATACACCGGAAGGAGTAATAAAATTTAAGAAATAATAATCTTTAAAAAAAATTTTAAAAAATCCATATATTAAAAACTTATTAGCTTTTTTAAATTCTAAGAAATTTTTTATATAAATTTATATTTTGTTTTATAATTAATATGATTTAAAGATGTTTTAACCCTCAAATATCTTTTAATTGATTCCCATTCATGCATTGTGTGTTTTTTAATCGATTTTCGAAAAAAATTCTTATGAAATGCATCCACATAAAATGCTCAAAAATCTTAAAAAAGTATGGTGATAAATAATATTATTATGAGAGAAACCCCTGAGAATCATTGCCTCTTACCGGAACTTTCTTACCAGTACACGTTTCTTTAAATTCTTATCTATCGATATCTAAAGAGATTGGAATACAAGTGGATAGTTAAAAAAGTTTTAATAGAGGTAACAATTTTTGAAACAAGTTGTAAGATTAACCGGTACTACTACTTTTATGCAACGCGTAAAAAACGCGATGAAAATATGAAAACATTTTATTTGGATTCTTATGGTGTCCAAAAATTGATGGTAGATATTAATATTAATTCTTAAAGCAAAAATGTTGCCGGCAAAATGAGTTCTTAGTATCAATATTAAGGTTTCTTAATCCTTTTTTCATTTTCCCTTAAAATAACACAGGAAACTTTATTTTTATTTTTGAATTTTCATAACTTTGGAACTATTAATCGTATATAGTAACAATCTGAAAAAAAGAATTTAAAGGAAAGATTATGTTCTACAAAAAATGTGTTTGAAACAAAGTTCTTCAGATCAACCGTTTGAAAGATATCAAAGTTCAAAGAAATCATATTCAACTAATATTATCTACTAGCTGATCCCCGCCCGCATCGCTCTGCGTATCTATATTAATCTGATTTATTTGAAAGAAACCTTTACCCAAAATAAGAAATTTAGCTATTATAACAGAAAAAGGTAAATAGATTTAGACCTTTTATTCATAGAAAGTTCATGAAAATTCGTTTAACTACTTTTCTAGGAAGAGATATAGGCTATCTCAGGTTCTATACGTTTTTATGAATATTATAAAATACTTATACTTTTGTTCCTTTAAGATTTGAGAACCTTTCACACCAAATGCCAATAAACGTAAATGTCAATAAATTTGGAACCACCAATTGGCGCTGTGGTTAGAGCAATTGCTATCTCCGCTTCATGCGTCAAGTGGTTCTGGGTTCGATCCCCGTTGAATCCTAGACTTAAGATTCTAGACCTAAGATACTATTGACCAACAGAAATTCTCTGTGTTTAGATAGTCGTGATATGACCTTAGATGTTAAAGCGACTTCATCAAAAGAAAAAACAATAAATTTGGTTACGGATATATTTTAAAACTGTTATATTTCCTCAAATATGAAATACTAGTTGAAAACCGCTCGCTTTGCTAAGAGTATTTAATTTTAATTAATTGATTAATAGATTCCCTACCTGCATAGCGAATTATAAAAATTAATCTATTTTCACCGAAAAAGATGATATATAGATACTTACAGACTTAAGATCCAAAGTAAGTTCATAAAAATCCTTAAATTAAAGCGTGTTTATTTGGATATGGATTAATATCATGTTTATAAAAACACCTTCTGTAATAATGCGTTCTTTTAAAACAATTTAGATTTTCTTTAAAAATGTTTTAGTGACCCAACCTTAAAAGATAGACATATGTCACCGCGAACTTTTTTTTTAGGAATTTTTAAGTGGAATAATTTTGCTGAACATGATGTTTGCGAAACTTTAACCGTTTACGAAGGGAAGACAACAACGGACGCTCTCAAAAGGAATAAATTTCCCTGATTTTTGCAACATTTTACATCGATGCTCTGCTCCTATTTGTTGTAACGTGATTTTATTTAGCCTATAGCCTTCCTCAATAAATGAGCTATCCAACACTAAAAGAATTTTTAAATTCGGATCAGTAGTTCCTAAGATAAGCGTGTTTAGCCAAACAAAATCTTCAGCTTTATATATTAGTACTAGCTGACCCGCGCAACTCCGTCTGCGTCAGATAAGAGTGCGAGAGGGTTAAACGTGGGGAACCTATGGCACAATTCTAAAGGAGTTGAAACTTTCTTTGTTTTATCCACAAATCACTTAAGAACCATTGAAGAGATAAAATTTGGTACCTATAATGCTAATTTAAAACCACGCGGACGAAACCAAGAAAAACATTGTATGTCTGTAACGTTAAAAGTATAACATGACTCATGAGCTATCTTAGGTACATCACACTATGATCAGTAAGAGTGGAACTATAGTAAAAAATGTCACGGGAACGGGAATAATAAAAGAACGCTGCATAACACTACTGGGGTGTTTTATTGATAAAATTTACGTATGTAAACTTAAAATATAATGAAGAAAAAAGAATATATGACACTTAAACAAAGAGTAACGTAAAAAATGTATATGTTATTTGATTATTGCAACGCTTGTAACCGTTGTAACAAATAATATATTTTAAACTTGTACTTCTGTATCTGTTATAATATATTGCAAGGAGCTGAATGCCTGAATGTCTAATGATGTCTAATGATTTATGAATCAGCTCAGTACTGACTACTGAAAAAAAGTTAGAAGTACACAAATATTGAGAAGGAAAAGCGCAAGCGCTCACTTAGGAGGCCTAACATATTTTAAAGAGTGGGGAGTCTTGAAAAATGTTAAAAGTTAAAAATGTAATTGTTTATTTTTAAATGTAATTTAACACGCTAAATTCTAAATATGTATTCGAAAATTAACAATGAAAGAAATTTCAACGTTTCAAAAATTTTCATTATTTTTCGGATGTTAAATAAAAAATCATATCTTCAAGTGAAAATTGTAATTTTTATTTTAATCCTAAAGAGAAAATGTGTTAAAACGCTATTTCACGAACTTTAAAGATCTATTTCACGACCTTTTTTTTAACACACGGTTCCCGCAGGAGACAATTATCATGCTATCCTTTGAGCACCGTGCATTATTCTGGCATAAGAAATAATCTATATTATTATCTGATCCCTCAACTATCATATTGCAAAAAATCATGTCTATCTTTTACTCTGTGAAAAACAAAAACATATCTATCCCACGGGAGTAGAACATTTTTCCTGGATAAAAAAGAGATCAAGCTTTCCTGAAGAAAATTCGTTAAAACTCTTATTCATAAACTTTTAGAAAACTCTTTTGAAATACTCAGTTCTTGAAAGATTCTATTTTTAGCCTATCCTACGGGAACCGTACAATATTCTAACATAAAAAGTAACCCATATCATTCACTGTCTCTTAAACCACCATATTGCAAGAAATTATGGTAATCTTTTGTTCTGTGAAAAACCAAAACGTATCTATCCTACGGGAACATACATTTTTCCTGGATAAAAAGTGGACTGTATGAAAAGAAAAATTATGATTTTGCCTTGAGGACCTTATGAGTTATTACTTAACTCTTAGCTAATAAATGAGTTATTAAAATGTTTGGTTTCAGCATGATTTTTCTTCGAACCAGTTTTTCTCTATTTTCCCGATAAAATGAGAAATTTTTCCGAAATAAAACGTGTTTTAGATAATGATTCGCATATTTATTATACTTAAATATCACCAAAATCCATTTTCAACTAAAAATAGAGTTTATGCATAATTTTTTTCTCCAACCCGTTTTTCAATTTCCCGGGTAAATGAGACATTTTCCCTTAATTAAAGGAATTCTATTTAATGACTCAGATTGTTATTTATTATCATAACAAATTTTATTAAAAGTCATATTTATTTGGGTAAGAATTAATAATATGTTTCTAAAAACAATTTCGCAAATAATGAATTATTTTTGAAACAACCTTAACAACCATTAAAAAGGTTATAGCGGGCTAACCGTAAAAGATAGACATATGCCGTCGCGAACTTTTTTGTAGAACTTTTTAAGAGGAACAATTTTGCCATACATGATTTTTGCGTAACTTTAACCGTTTACGCAGGGCAGACTACGAACGCTCTCAAAAGGAAATTTTTTTCCTGATTTTTGCAACATTTTCTATCGATGCTCTGCTCCTATTAGTCGTAGCGTGATTCTATATAGCCTAAAGCCTCCCCCGATAATTAGGCTACCCAACATTAAAAGAATTTTTCAATTCGAACCAGTAGTTTCTGAGATTAGCCCGTTCAACCAATCAAACAAACAAACAAACAAACAAACTCTTCAATTTTATATATTAGTATAGATAGATTAAACAGTTGGTTAAGTTACTAGCCTCTAGATGGGCAGCTTATTATTTTATTAGTATCCAAAAAGTAAAAGTATATTTTTGTACGTATATTGGATGATCACCTTTTTGGACGGTCGTCGCTTGGTCGATATAATTTAAAGCTAAATTGAGCATTGTTATAATGACTGAAATATGGGTCTTTTAAATTACAGCATTTTTTTAAAAAATTTTATGCAATATTTGATATTGTTGAAGTTTTGTGCAATATCACCTAAACAATGGTGTTAAGACTAATTTTAATAATGATCAATTTTAAAGATGAGCTATTTTAGGAGATATTGCTAAAAAATCATCAAAATCTGAACAGTTCCTGCTAAGACGTTAAAATCTTCATTAACTCGGCAATTACGAATATTTTTATTTCTGGCTATCGATTTCCAGGTTGGCCAGTTTGGAACCGATTTTGACTGGCGGGTACTTGAATTCATTTTTTGTAACGTTTCAGGAATCTATATGCAAAATCGTATCCACATTAGGATAGGTAAACATATCGTTAAAAAAATATTAATTTTAATTCTTTTAACTAGCAAATGTAACCGATTTGAATAGGCAGGCACGCGATTTCATATTGTACACCAACAAAGATATATTCTGTAATGTTTCCAGCCACATTAAGATCAGTACGACAACAGTTTCACTAACTCTTGGGTTAGAGATCATAGGGTCAAATGCCAAAGGTTTCTATGGGGTTCAGATTTGCCGGTTGGTAATAGCCAAAGAAATTCGACTTTCGGTGTAGTAGGTTCGGGTGTCCCAAGTCAAATTAAAGATTGGCAATTTAGTTTAATTATTAGGGTTTTAATTAAACTTGGTTCACTTTTCATTTCATAAAATTTCATTCGTTTTGTTACTCGTTATTCTTTACATTTTAAAGGGTAATTTATGAATAACTAGCTGATACCCGCTCCCTTTGCTGAGAGTATATAAATTTAATTGATTGATTAATAGATTCCCTACCTTCATAGCGAAATATAAACATTAATCTATAATATTTTGAGAGCAAAAGATGATAGATACATCCAGACTTTAGATCCTAAAGTTCATCAAAATCCTTAAAACTACTTTTCTATGGAAGAGATATCAGATATTAGCTATCTTACAGGTTCTAGGTATAAGATTTTAAGTATAAAAAAACTTTCATCTTTCATATTAAATATCATTTAAAACAGTTCAGCTGTTTTAGTTTAAAAGATTGGGAGCTATCCTACAGGAAACGTCCTTTTTTAGAACAAATGATATTCAATAATATGTTAAGATCTGAGGTATCGTTAACAAAACTTCATTAAATTTCATTCCAATCAGTAATTGTTAATTATTTTAAAATTTAGTGTATTATTTTAATACGTTTATTTCTAATTAATATCTTTGACAATGAACAATAAAGAAAATCAAATATTTAAAAAAATTACATTATTAATATTATAGGGGTTTAAATTTAAATTCTAATTATTCTTCAGTAAAATTTTGTCAATGTTTAATTTTAACCATGATGTTTTTTGTCCTTGTTCTATCAATAAAACAACTAATAGTGGGTAAATAAGGACTACTTGTCATGCGAAATATTATTTATTTTTGTCGCCAACGTTTCGTCCGAGTTTCTGACTTCCTCAGGGCTCAAAATTAAGTTATAGGTATCACATTTGTCATAGAAATTTTTTCGCATTAATGTTTTTAATTAAAAAAAAATTAGGTATATTTGCGTGTCAAATTGTGTGATTTGTGCTGTTTTGCCACCAGTTGGGTCTTTTTAAGAAATTTTATTTTTATGAAAAGTGTGATATAACTTAATTTTAAGCCCTGAGGAAGTCAGAAACTCTGACGAAACGTTGACGACAAAAATAAATAATATTTCGCATGACAAGTAGTCCTTATTTACCCACTATTAGTTACTTTATTGTTTAATTTAAATTTTGTAGAGGATTTCTTTCGCTACTTTATAACATTTGTCCGGCCTTCTTGAGAAAAATGCGTTTAAATGCTATTTTGCGAACTTTAACGAAACTATTTTTAAATACACTGTTCCTGTAGGATACAATTGTTATGCTATCCTATGGGATTCATGTGTTTTTTACTATATATTACCTACTGACGCGAAATATAGATAAAAACCATTCCATTAAAAACAATTGTAAATTGTATCAAAATTTTAGCTCAAGTGGTACATATTAAGGACCAACATAACATTTTTATATAATATAGAAGAAGATACTAATAAAACAAGCGATACGTACGTCGTACAATAGCCGGCCGCTATGCCAACATAATTTTTTTTTCATTTGTAAAAGATAAAAATGGTTCCTGTGGGTTATCCTTAGGAGATAGACATATACCGTTGCGGACTTTTTTATCAATATTTTTAAGATATACAATTTTGCCGCATATTAGTTTGATATATCTCGTAAGGTTTAGCCTGCTTTGCAATTTAAGTGCACAAAAATATGTTTATGGCATCACGTTACAAATCTTTGAATTTCCCGACTTTTCTCTACTAAATGATGTATTAATTATAGCCATTATGTTACTCAGGACCAATAATTAAATAGCAAAAAGAAAGGTTCATCAAAATCCGTTCAGTAGTTTCTGCGTGAAAGAGGCACAAACAGACAAAAATCTTTTACAGTTTTATTATATATATATAGATATAGATATCAATCGTGAGGATTCTAAAGGCTTAGAAATTGGTTTTATTAACTTTTTAGCAACTTGTTATATATGATGCATTTACATTTTAAAAAAAATTTTAAACCTAATTTTTAACTATCGTAAAAAGGTACATAAAAGAAACATTTCCTCCAAATCTTAACCCGTTCCAACTTTCTAATTTTTTATCTCATTTTTATTATCCTTTCAAATTTTTTATGCAATTTTAGAAAGTTGAACTTTTTATAAAGATGTTAAAATATAACAGTTAAAATGGGTTGAAGAAATTCAACTTGATTTTATGAACTTTTTCTAAAAAAAAATTTGTAACGGTCCTTACATACGATGATGTGGTCATGTCAAAAATGATAAATTTTTATAAAAATAGACATTTATTTGATTTTTTAAGAAAGCCTGATTGATTTTCAACGCTTGTCGAAGATTTTGATGAATTATTTGCCAAATTGATTTGAGGACAAGCGCAACTAATTTTTTACCCCCCCAAAAAAAACAACACATAGAACCTTTTTTCAAGCAGTTTTTTTAATAGACCTTCTGAATAATTATTTGTTAAATTTTTTTCAAGCTTGTAAACTAAGCTCAGCTGTTAATTGTCAGATATTAAATAAGCTTCAATTTATTTTTGTGAAATTTTATGTTATATAATGTAACTTTTTTTTTTCTCTCCCCGAATTGTAAATCGATGCGTTCTCATCCCTCATTTAATCTCGAATTGTAATTAAAAGTGTTTACAATAGAACCGAAAGTCCTAATCCAGGACGAATTCTTTCCAATCAGAGTCCCTGCGAAATGAAAAATGACAATTGGCTCGACAATAAATCGCAATAATTTCCGTAAATTGTCCAGTGCTTTTTCCAGCACGGAACAAAGGCGTATTTTAAGCCGAGTGGTGTTGACCTATTGGGCTTATTGGACACATAGAATAATTGAAGCTGGCCAGTGGGGTCAGTTCAATAACAATACAATGTGATAAATGTTACATCATACAATTATTGTATAAAATGACCCTTCTTAACCCGATTTATTATTTTTACCATTCTAGACTGTGCTGGAGTAATATTGACGAATACGATTTTAAAAGGGAACTGTATGCGGCTAAATCTAGCCAAGGGACCGAGACAAGCACAGTCTAATCGGTTATTTTTACTTGATGATCCCGTAAAATATATTTTTCTTTGAAAGAAATGCAAAACGATAAATTACATATCGGGTGCATTTGTCTCTCGTGTGACCGTTGCCCTTTGAATAAAATCTATTGAAAATCCAATGATAAACAGTGCATTCGAAGGCTAATAAATTTAACCTTTCAATTTTGTCGCATTTGCAAGTTCTTTTGTAGAATTTACGAGGTTTTTCGGAAATGTAGATTTTTTCCTACTATTCAAATAACGAACGTCCGTTACAGACCCAGTTGTAATCCGGATTTGGTGAGAAAATTTCTTCTAAATCAGTTGGTCATTAAAGTAACAGAAAGGCCTTATATTTTGTTACTAAAGTTAAAATCCTCTTCTTTCAACATTCTTCTTCTGATTGCATTTAATTACCAACTAATTGGTAAAAACCTAGTAATATAAATTGGTCACTAATTAGTCATAATTGGTTAGTTAAGTTAAAAAATTGGTCCTCATCCATTAAGATAACCTACGAAAAAATTTAATCGGTAAAAAAACCTTGGCTAGATTTGTTGGTCACTTATTAGTAGGAATCCCCCACTTGACTTGATTTTCAACCCACTTAACTTAAATTTGCCTTGAAATAGAGTCACACCTAAGTCAAATCTTAATATTTAAATATCAAGCATTGAATTTGACAGTTCTTCCATTTCCAAGATTAAATAATAAGGTCAATTTGCGCCTAAATAGGTACTTGAGTTGATGAACCCGTCCTAATGAGTCATAATTGGTCAGTTGGTTTTAGTTATTGATCTTCACGCAGAAAGATTTTATGATGAATTAAAGATTTTAAGATCACCTATAGATATTTAATACCATATATAAAACATATTAATAAGAACTCTATAAAAATTAGTTAATTTACTAATTGGTTATAATTGGTCAGTTAGTTCTAGGAGCTGGACATCAATGACGTCATTACTTTTTTTTAATGTTCACAGAAATCCTTCTTAGGCTACGTTCCTCTAAACGTTTACAATTACCCCCATTGCCGTTGTTTTTGTCCATTCCGCTAATTTTAAAGCTTTTTTTTCGACATTCATAGCTTTTTGATCTATCTTTTCAGAAGGGTTTACGTGACCGTTAGTGAAAGTAAAAACGTACTTAGTGACATTTTACTCAACACACCGAATAGTTACTAATTGGTTATAAAAGGGGTCATCCATTAAATTACGTCACACATTTTTCATAATTTTTGACCCCCCCACCGTCCTTGTCACAGCTGGTCACATTTGTGAGACCCACCCCTCCTTAGTGTGACGTCACATATCTTACAATTTTACATCTACAAATAATTATTGAATTAAAACAGCAGTTTCAAAATTGATTTTATTTCAATTTAAATGATTTTTAATAAAATTTATAATATAAATTAAAAAAAAACGATTAATTATGTTAATTAAAGATCAAACTTAATCATCTTGAGTCCATGGACTTCCACTGCTTTAAACACTAAGATTAAAATAGATTTTGAAATGTGACGTCACGAAATTTAGGACCCCTCCCACCCTCTTGTCACGTAATGTCACACTTTGTCGACCCCCTCCCTCCTCTTTAACGTGTGACGTAATTTATGGATGGCCCCTAATTAGTAAGTTGAATTTAGAAATTGGTCTTTACCTAGTAAGATGTTATAGGAAATTTAAGATTCCAAGATCAACTAAATGTAGTCATAAATAACCGGCCGTTGTGTTGAGTATAACGTCATCAGTGACGTCACTATTTCCGTTAACCTTCACGACAATCCTTCTTCGACAACGCTTAGGGCCGTTGTTTTTTTTGGTCGACTACACATTGAAACGTTTAAGCAATGCTCATCGCTTTGATCTATTTCTTAAGAAAGATTTATATTAACGTTAGTGAAAGTAATGGCGTCAGTGATAACGTTTTACTAAACACAACGACCGTGATTATGATAAAAATGGCTAAAAACATTAAAACTGTTTATTAATGGCTAAAGAACCGTTCCTAAACTAGTTTTGAACGTTGTTATCACTTAGTGGAACGTAGCCTCAAAGTTAGGTAAAGGAACAAAAAAAAAAAACGGGAATTAACGTAATGGTTGTGAACGCGTTGTGGAACGTAGTCTTGAATCGGTGAAAAACTAAGTGAAAATAATTGGTGATTAGTTGATGATTATTGGTTAGATAAGTTCACTAATTGATTAGTATTCAATACGATGTTACTAATTTAAGCATAGAAATAAACAATGCAATATTAGTTACTAAATAATAAAAAAAAATTAACCAATTATGGTAAATTAAAGACTAATGGTAATTTAATATACTTTAATCATAAAGATAATTTTATTAGTTATTCTAACTCGTTACAAAACCTAATTGAATGCTGACTAACTTTTGAAACTAATTGACTAATTATGACCAATTAGTGATCAACAAAAGGATGGCTAGGATTCATACCGAATTTTTTTGGATGAGACCCTAAACTTTTATATCTAAACATTTTACTGAATGACCAATTTCTAATACCAACTGACTTATTATGACTTAGTAGGGACTAATAACTATAGCTGAGTTTTATTACGATTTACTTAAGATGCTGCAAAGTGCTAAGTAATACATTCATTTCTTCTTGGGATACCACAGCAATTGATGAGCAGGATTAATTGTAAGGGAACATCCATAAATGACGTCACCCGAATTTCATGATTTTTTCTCCTCTTCCTCCGTTCTTGTCACAAATGATCACATTTGTGAGACTTCCTCCCATTTGACGTAACAAATTTTGAGTTTACATGTATGTAGATTTAGAGTTATTAGTATTTTGATTTTTTTTTATTTACATTCTAGATTCGAAAAGTATGACTCCTTGTTGTCACACAATGTCACATATCATTAACCTCTATTCTCCCTTTAAAATATGACATGATTTTTGAATCCTTAATTGCTAAATTTTATAGATAATACAACTTCCTATTAAAAAAAAAAAAACTTAAAAAGCCCATTCTAATTTTCATAAACCCAATCTTGATGAAGTCATCAAACAATTTACATCCCCTAATGTTAAGTGGCACGTGCTAAAAAATAGTTTCCCTTATGTAAAAAAAATAATCTACATATAAAAAACATCTACCTGTTCTTATATCCGTTTCACCCCTGAGGAAATAAAAAAAAAATCACACACTCAATAAAAAAGCCCCTAAATGTTACAGAGTTCAGATTAAAAAAAAAACTCAAAAGGGCAAAAAACTTCCTCTTCATGTCAACACGCAACAGGTTCACGTTTTTTTTTTTGAGATATCGGAAGTGGATTTTTTTCAAAAGGGGGAAACTAACGACCCTTGACGTGTAAGGGTTAGAAACCTTTTTTTAGAGCTCGTGTAAAAAGTAGGGGCGCGGTTTCGGGTTTTTTATGTAATTTTTTTTTTATACTAATTTTGTGCCCCTCCTCGATTTATAGGGTTGAAAAATAAAAATGGCGCGGCGCTTTTAATTTGTCGTGCTTTTAGAGATTTTGTAACGGATTTTTGGAGCCCATATTATATTGGCAGTGTCCACCCTTAGACATGGATTAATATCTTTCAAGACTTAACGGTTTTCTTCGGAAATATTTAAACATCTGTCGAATATTGAAATTGGTGGTTTTTATGTGTTTGAATTTGTTTTCATTTACGATTTTGGTCCTTATAAAAATTTATAGTTGGTACCAAATTTTTAGCGTTAAAAAATTAATTTTAAAACGTCAAAAGATGTTAAGTTAAAAATTTTGTAACAGGTTTTTTCTTTGAGATTTTATAATAAATAGACCCCTCAATTTTTTTCTCATTTTTTAACAACACAATTATGTATGTATAACGCATATTTGAATTTGGAAAAAGGAAAAAAATGCAGTAGTCCTTAATACGGATGATAATCTCCGATAATCCTCATTTTTTTGTTGTAAAAAAGGAAATAATTGCAAAGCATCTTTTCATTCACAAAATTGTCCGGCGTACCACAGAGAACTAAAAAAAAAAAAAATACAATTCTAAGTACCCTTAGAGTGATGTATCAAAATTTAAATTCCATGAATGGCCGTTTAAAGATCCTTTCTTCTCAAGACGCACACAGAAGAAATTCAAAACTGAAACGAAACGCATTGAAAAAAGAAAGGAAAAAGTGAAAGGCATTGTCCAATTAAATAAAGCAAACCAAAAAAGTGGATATATTTCAATTTTTTTTTCCTCGTTTTCAGAATGTGATCAAATTATATTTTAAATCCTTTGTTAAAAATCACATTCTGTTTTTTTTTTTTTTTCGTTTTGTTGAGTGCAAAAAATGCAGGCGGACATAAGATTGATCGACAAGTCCGAGCCTAGATCCTGTACCATAATATCGTTGCAGTGCTCGACTATGGCAGGTATTGACGAGGCTTTCGAGGCCGGGTTTGAAAGGAAATGTTGGTGCGACGAAAACGGAACGGCCACAAAAATGCCATTCAAATATATTTATTATAAATAAAATAAAAAAGCCTTCTAAATTGGGCGGAGATTATCGGTAGATGCAAGTCAACAACACATTGAAAATGGGGAAAAAAGGCTCTTCGAGCTTCAATAGATTGTCACATTGACAGAACACCTTCGTACGACACTGAGCCACCCCCCCTAGAAAGGAAAAAGTGTCACAAAATTAAATGGTATTTTTTACTAAGTAAATACTGTATTTGAAAAATATGACAGCTTTTTGATAGATTTGATTCATTGTGTGTGGGGTAAAAAATATAATTAAACTTTCATTTTCAACAATGAACCATTTGTATGCCACTCAATACAATGAACTCAGTGAATGATTTAACATTAAAATTTTGAACCAACTAAATTACTTAAACAATTTTAACGTTTTTTAGATGTTTCACGAGCTTTTGATGTCCTATCAACAATGTTATGAACATTTTCAATATGTAGTATTTAGCATTGAGTAGATACTTCTGGCCAAAAAAAATGTACATATATTAATTTATGCAGTTTTGAACTTACGCAATGGTGCGTTTGTTTTTTTCCCTTGAATATAGTTTCATAGTAATGTGAATGTATATGGTAATGTGTAGGAAAATCCACTTGGAGAAATTGTCCCTTGATTTAAGAGGATTTGATTTAATGATCAATTAATTATAAAATTCATTTCTCATTAAATTTACGATACCACATATTTGCGTATAGAGATAGATAATTCTATCTGTACATAAGCAGTACCTACATATGCTACTTTAATATAACACTATATAAACTTAAGGCTGGAAATCAATACTGGGCTAAGTGCCAAAAACAAAAATTTTAGGGCCACCTATTGGCGCAGTGGCAGGAGCATTAGTTCTCTCCACTTCATGCGTCAAGTGGTTCTGGGTTCGATCCTCATTGAATCCTAGACTTAAGATTCTAGACCTAAGATATACTTGACCAACAGAAAGTTTCTGTGTTAAGACAGTCGTGATATGACCTTAGTTGACCTTGTTAAAAAAAAAAAATTAGTTAGACCTGAAAAAGCAAGCTAATCAAGCTAATGTGCTATTGCCAACAACCTAAAAAGCGGACTAAATGCCATGATCATTATTAGTAACTATTAATGTAAGTACATATTAAGTCGCTGGCAATGGCACTTAACTTGCTTTTTCGGGTCTAACTCGAATTTTACTTTCTTTTACTATACGTATAGTAAAGGAAGTATGTATTGTAATCGGATCGAATTTTCGAATTTGAGCTTTCACCGGAAATACATGTTTCGAGGTCCCCTGAGTCCAAAAAAATAGTGTTTAGAAGCATGTCTGTGTGTGTGTGTATGTGTGTGACATATCGTATCGAAAGCTTTATCAGAATTTCACCAAATTTGGAATTTAGACTTTATATTACATCTAGTTGTGCCGCGAAGTTTTTAGTTGTAATCGGTTAGACGAAAGCTTCACTTTGTTCTAGGTGTTTTTAAGCTTTTCAATTTATTTCGAAAACGGCTTCAACGATTTTCTTTAAACATTCTATAGTTTTTAGACTCATTGATGCCTACAACCTTTTAACCGACTTCAAAAAAAGGAGGAGGTTCTCAATTCGACTGTATTTTTTTTTAATGTTTGTTACCTCAGCATTTCCGACTGGGTTAAGCGATTTTGATGATTCTTTTTTTATTTGAAAGCTAGTGCTTCCCGAATGGTCCCATTTTAATTTGAAGTAAATCGTTCACTTCTAAGGGGGTTGAAAACTAAGGGATGAAATACTAACTTTTTATTGGATAGCTCGATTTTGAAAATTCTTTTTTTATTTGTAGAACACAACCTTAAATTAATCTCCTATCTATTAAAAAAAAAAAAAAAACTCCACTCATAAGGGGTTAAAAATTAAAGAGGAAATAATATTAAAAGTTTTTCTAGGCTAACCCGATTTTGATAATTTTGTTTCTATTACATACAACGTACCTTTAAATTGTTCACATTTCAATTTGAAGAAAAAAATAGTGACATTTAACTGAATCATCGAATTTTGATATTTTTTTTTCTGTTGGAAAGAGTAATCCACTTAGTTTTGTTATTACATTTAAAAGCAAAAAATGTCAACCCTTAAGGGCAAAAAGGGATGATGTAGTAACTTTTAATATTAAACGGCGCTGCCTCATATGAGCAGCGCGTTTGGAAGGTTAACCATTTTCAAGAAAATAAAATCAGTTATCAAACTTCAGATCACTAAAACGCGAGAAATAAATAAATATTATAAAAAAAATGAAAAACCGACTTCAAAATAAATAAAAAATCTTAAACAAGAAATGCACTAAAAAGTAACAAAATAATGGCGTATCCTTGCAGTATCTACAACTTACAAATTATTAGGATGATACAATGTACAACTATTGTTATTTTTGGAGTTGGTGTCAGTCAAGAAAATAAATAATAACGGTAATTTGTAAAAATTTTAAAAATATTTAGTTGGTATTGGTATTTTGTAGTTTAAAGGTCGCTAGATATTGTTACAGTTCGAGTATATTGTTTAAAAGTTCATTTGAAAAATAATTTTCATAAGGTTTTTTGCTAAGTACCAATATAGTCGTATTTCCTTGGCTGACACCAACTCCAAAAATAACAATAGTTGTACATTGTATCATCCTAATAATTTGTAAGTTGTAGCTACTGCAAGGATACGCCATTATTTTGTTACTTTTTAGTGCATTTCTTGTTTAAGATTTTTTATTTATTTTGAAGTCGGTTTTTCATTTTTTTATAATAATTATTTATATTTGAAATTTTTCCTAGGAAAATTCAAATAAGGGCACTTCTAGGGTTGAGGGTGGGAATTCGTGATTCGTGATTCGGAATTCGAATTCTTTTTTACCCCAAATGGGGTAAAAATGAAATATTTGATAGTAATATACGTGGAGGGTTTGTAGGTATTAATGAAATAATAAGATCCTGTAAGTTTCAGACTCCTAACGCAATTGGTTTTTAAGAAAAAGTAAAATTTATAATAATAAAAAAAATTACATTGTTCGTTTCGTTTTCAAAGGGGTAAAATATCGACTTATACAAAATTATTATGGGGTATTGGTAAAAAAAGTCCCCCAAACGTTCGTATATATACATATATGCATACAGTTATGTTTATGATTATACAGTGCTTATAGTTCTTTTAATCGAATTTCATAAAAAATAGTAAAAGAAAGTACTGTGACGCCTCGCAGCAGATATTTTTTTGGTACTTAGCCCGTTATTGATGCCCAGTTTTTAACTAAAAACTATGCTCCAACTAGAGTATTCCCAATTGTAAGTGCTTTGCAATATTTATCACTTTTATTATTTTTTACAAAGCTAAATGACTTTGTGCACTTATGAACCATTTTTTTTTAATTTACACTCATTTGTTTTATTTATCACAGATAAGTTCTTTATATTTAGTCGGTAATAGAATTTAATACTTTATAGCGACATAACAAGGACTCTTACAATATCTAGACTTGTTGACTTTAGACACTTTTATATTTTTGTTGCTGCATCTGCCATTATATCTATTATACATATTTTATATATAATTAACTATTTAAGATAAATCTATGTTTTATATTCACCGGTGTATTCTGACTAGGTCCTACTTATTTCATAATTCGTTTCTGCATGGATGTAAATGAGCAAGTTTTGAAAAGTTTAAAAAATGATAATCAGACATGCCACGGTACTGACATTTTAAGTGTATTCCCGTAAGTTATACTTATCATATAACTAGAACTAAAAAATACAGTTAATTATTTTCTTACTTAAATTCGTAATATCTTGCTTTTGAGTAAAATTTGGAAAATAGATACATAGATATAAATATTAATATAGCTTTTAAATTAGATGGTGAAGTAATTCATTCTTGAACGGTTTTTGATCTTTATACTTTTTAAGTTTAGCTGGGTGATTCTCAGGTAATTGTGATTTTTTATGTCCTGTACTTTATTTATCATTCAGCATGATTTTTTCCATTTATATAATTATTAATTTAATAAATATGATAGTAATTTAGAATCTGCTAAAGAATTAAGACATAAATGATCACAAATTACAAACATAGATAAGTTTGATTTTTTTTTTTTGGCACTTAGTCCCTTATTAATGTCCAGTTTTCATATACGTGCCAAATTTTAAAACAGTCAAGGAAATAGTCTTTTTAAATTCATTCATTATTGGTAAGAGCTTTTCTGTGTGGGTCATTTATATACTATTCTATAAATCACAACAAAGATGATTTATGATATTTTTTTTTAATTTTCTATTTTATTATTCTTTGTTTTTTTATTACTCTTACTTTGATTGGCAATTAACTGATAAATTAAATAAGTTAATTCTAAAAAAATGTAACGATTTTTTTTTGGTAATAAGTCCAGTAGGTACACTTAAAATGGGTTTAAAGTTAAAATACTTTCATAAAGCATTAGATAATCTTTTCTTTAGTTAACTGTTGAGTATCTAATGTTAATTTTAAAAAGAAAACCATTTGATAGATTGACTAATTATAGTAATTATTTGGATTATATTTTTTGTTGACTTAACAAACAATATTATAAGTAAAATGCTTATTTTCCAATATTTCAAGTTGGAGAAATATTGAAAACATTTATGTTAAAATTACTATGTTAATGATTTTAAAAATATTCCATCCCTCGATTTTTTTTAATGTTTTCTTTTTTTAGGGTGCAACAGGAAGGAGGTCCCGTCCCTATCGAAGCCACGAATCCCAAAAACGAAACGAATGGCGGGTGATTTTTGGTCGTGTGTTCACAAAATAAGGGGTCATTTTTTTCTTTCTTTTATAAACGAAAGCGTGTGCTCAGTTCACGTATCTTTCTATTGAACGTTGAGCCCAAGAGCAAAGCAAAAAAAAAAAAAATACGCACGACAGGGAAAAAAGCGCACACACACACTCATTTTTTCATCGTTTCATCGTAAAATAGCGATGCCTTATGTCATCCGGAGGGTTCTTTATTTGAGGGTTGAAATTATCATTCCCCCTAATATCGACGAAAAATGCCAGGAATAGATGGTATATACGTTGAGGAAGTGTATATAACAAGTATATAAGGAAAATTGTCTTGGAGTCTTCAAGGATATTTCCCTTTTTTTGTGTGTTAAAAAATTAATTTACATCCCTTTTTTTTCGGTGAATAGAAATTTCGGATAAATCTCGTCTTCGACGACCCGGGCAGGTGGACGATATCTGGACATTATTTTGGCGGCTGCACGCGTGACAATGCAGTGACCAATATACCACCAGCTGCACTTCTGGACCAACCGACTTTAGGCTCTAATTTGAAAGGATAACCTTTTTTTGTGGACAAAATCGATAAATCTATAATAAAAATAAAGAAGTGAACGGCAAAAAATCGATTCTCGACAATGATAAATGTCCAAGGAAAATTGTAACAAATCGACCAGGCAATAAAAAAAAAATTGCCAATGGTTTCTTTAATAAATAAAAGCAGATACAAAGTAAATCGTAAATATCGAAGCTTTTTGCTACATTTACTGATTGAAAATAAAATTAAGAAATTTTAAAGAATTTTTTTTCAAGTTACAAGCTGCTCAAAATGTTTGTTTTAAACGAATTTTAACAGCTTTAAACGTTTCACTCATTAAAATCACTGATGGAAGCTTTTATTCGTTTTGTTTAGATTTTTTTTATTTCAAATTCAAAACCTAAATATGATTTTTTAATTATTTTTTGAAGTTATACTTTTTTAGGCGCGTTATGAAAAAATAATGAGAGTGAAATTTTAAGATGTGCGCGCATTTTAAGATAAAAATTAACAAAATGAAGTTAGTCGCAAAACCACTGGGTGTCCTGGCGCGCGTAATTTGAATTTTTGTTGTATTTATTTTCTAATTTATTTATTTTTATATTTAAATTAAAAATTTTTATATATACAATTGACACATATTATTAATAAATAAGTTATAACTTTTCTCGAATTTTGCAGTAGCTGTTATACTATTTGAAATTTAATGATGAAAATGACGTCTGCATTCCATGCATACTCTTAATTATCACGAAATCTGAGATTCTGAAATGATTCAACCATCTTAGAATAATAATTTAGTAACACAAGATATGAATAAGATTAAGACATTTTTGAAAAGTAGCTACTTACTTTATTTCGCAATTTCTATGAAGCTTTGTTTTCATGAAATGCATGAATTGTTAACCAGAAAAATGATCCTGACACATTTTATAAACGTCTTGCAGCTTCCTTTGGATATAATTTATTGATACAAATTAAAATATTATTTTCTTAATTTTATTTTTAATAATTATTTTTTTAAATATACATATATATATATATATTATTATTAAATATTAAATTACAGTTTTTTTAAAATTGGTTATTTGAATAAAATTAATAAAAACTAATTTTTAATGATACAAAAGAAGTATAACTTCTCACGCGCGTACATAAGTACGCAACCACTTTTTTAATAAAATTTATACATATCAAATACTATTTCAGGATATAATAAAAATCAGTATTTTTTTTATGTATCAATTTTTTTTTTATCAGAATTACTGCGTACAAATTTTTTTATATTTTTCTGAACTATGGATCTTTTTCAGTAGGTTCAAATTTTGTAAAAATAATTCTAGTTGAAATATATTTAAAATAAATATTGGAAATAAGAACCTTTTCAAAAATTCGGGACAGTCCGGGACAAAAAACCTAAATCCGGGACAAATATTGCTTCTAGAAAAATCTGGAACGCAAGGTGAAAATCCGGGACGTATGATCACCTTGTATTTTGGGGCTTATTATAAAGCGATTAAATTAATCTAAATAAATTTTTCACACCACTTTCATTTAAAAGATCTTATCAAATAAGTAAAAGATTTTTTTTCACTTATTTTTTTTATTGGATAAAGATCAAAATTGTCAAAAAATGGGTCAAAATTTTTAAATCTTATTTTCGAATGATTTGTCACGTTCAAACAACCACTAATCGTGTCGCACGCTCGATTTTTTCGTCTCGAAAAGCATAAATATGTCGTTCATCATCAAACATATCTCTATTGATTTTCTTGGCCGATGATGTTTTACGATAATGTCATCACTGTACGTATTGTGTTTTGGATGTGTTCGACATTTTTATTATTACGGTTTGATTACTTTATTTAATGCTCAATTTTTTGCTGCTCCGAGCGAACAAAAAAATTTTTTTTTTCGAGATGAATTTCAATCTCCAAACGAATGGAAAAAAGTTTCGTTCAAATTTACAAAGCTGATTTTATCTGGGAGTTTGGAAGATTGAAGATATTTATCATAAAAGTGTAATCCTTTGTTTGTTATAGGTATTGTGGTATCTTTACGTATGTCCATTTGTATATTGTAGTTATAAAATATTTATAAGAAAATGTTCATATAAACTTTTAATTGAAAAAAAAATATACGTAAAACATTATTAGAGATTCATTGCTTGACTTGATTTTCAAGTTACTTGATTTAGATTTGGCTTAGAATCAAATTAAACTACTTATAATATCAAACCAAGTCAAGCATTCACTTAACAAGTTATGTCGCTAAATATTTAATACTTTAACATAATGAATCTCAAAGTATTGTTGAAATCATATTAATCAAATTTTTGAATACGTCTTCATATAAAACAGAGTCGAAACAAACTGCAGGACACTGGTAGATAAACCATTTTCTGAGAGTATTTGTAGACCCTTTTAACGAGATTTATTGAAATTTCTACCTCTTAATGGCTTTAAAAGGGGTTAAAAATTTAATTTTAAAAGTTTATTTTCTTAAATTATCAACCATTTATTTATATAAATGGTTTGGTGTCTAAGACAACAAACCAAATACTAAGCTTATGTATAAGTAATTCAATTACGAACTGTGCCGTTTTTTTTTTTGAAAGTGGTTTAAGTTATTATGTTATTAGGTATATGTACGCTAAAATGTTGCATAAAATTTACTTATGGTGTCCAAAGATTGATAGGATATGTTTAAAAAAATAACCAAAAAGAGTTTTTAATATTAAGGTTTGATTTTTTAGAGATCTTTTTATATCAGGAATTTTTTCAAAATTATCTAAAATTTCTGGCAATATTGAGTAACATTGTATTACCTTCTAAAACAGTAATTTTAAATTTCATTATGTGTTTCTATTAAGACAAAATTCATTTAATACGGGAAAAATATTTCTTTTTCGTTATCCCAATTTTCCACTAATATATTGCTATACTTATATATTATTATAAACCATGTACTTACTGAACTTGTATTAGATTAAAGAAGTATTAATACTTGGGAAAAATGATGCCAATAACGTCATTTACATGAAGTTCCATAATATATTAAAAATCCTCTTTCATTATTTTATTGTATTTTTCTAAGCTTATATACAAGTATCAAGTAGATTTAAGAATGATTGTATATTACGATTGATTTCAAGAGTTTGAAAGATATTTAGTGAAAACTGAAAATATTAATAAAGAAAAAGATTTTTTTTAATTTTATGTGTTTTACAAATACGCATTCTTTCAATTTCAGGATAAGAAGTGAAAAACATCAATATGAAATTGATTAAAAGTTTTGTATAGACAACTATTAGTGCTGTCGTGTTGTACTGGTTGCCTATATACATTTTTAAAAAACTACAAATTCTATTAAAAACTGTTTATTTGTGTACTACTAAAACATTCAAAAACATTTTCTCGAAGATTTTACGAAAACTTAGATTTCCACAAGTTTCATAAGCATATGGCCATGAATTAAAACCATAACTATGAGATTTGCCATAAGCTCTTTGTATCTGGGTGACAATGTTTTTGGAAAATTAAATTAATGAAAACGACATTTGAAGTCAATGACATTTTAACATTTCCGATTTGACGATTTTCAAATTAAAATTTCAAATCTGTACCAATCAAATTTTAATAATTAAACTTCTCTTAAGTAAATAATTTTTTAACCGACTTCAAAAAAAGGAGGAGGTTCTCAATTCGACTGTATTTTTTATTAACTAACATTTATTTAACAGTTGGAAATCGTCGATGGTTTTTAAAAGCAATGCCTTATATTCAACTTTCGAATTATTTTTGTATGTTCTCATGTAGCTACGTGGGAATATCGGCAGTCAGCATGCAGAAGGTCTTCGGTTCGATTCCAGCTCTCGGCGTTGTGTTTTTTTCCTTTCTTTTTCGCTAATATTTATTCATTACTCTCTATTCCTTTCAGTGTTAACGTTCGTTTCAGCAATCATCGATCGTTTATCCTTAGTCCTTCGAGACTTAATTGACAAGTTTCAAAGGACGTAGTGATAAACAATCGATATACGGTTTTCTTCTTTTTCCCAATAAGCAACATGATTTTTATTTTTTATTTTGGAAAAATTTGGATATGAATTTTCCGATTTTTCAAAATATTAAAGCGGGACGTAAATCGCGTTTAAATTTCCAAACGATTCCCAAAATTTTATTTGGTATTTTTCTTTTTTTTTTTGCTGCGGCGCCGCATCAAAACCGCACCTAAATCGAGAAATCCTTGAAAAAGTTGCAATTACGGGTCTCTTTAGAACTTTAACGTTGAATATCTCGTTAACTATCGATCGTACGTTAACGAACGGGAGTTCATTGGAAGCAGCTTGAATTACTCTATCGATTGATATCGAGAAAGTCTCAGAAAAGCTTAAGGGAATGATTTTCATTTTTTGATTTTTGAAATTTTTTGCATTAACGACCAAATACTCATCGATTTAGAAGCGGTCGCCGCAGAGCATAGTTAGGCCTGTTTTGGCGACTAAATTCGAAATATAGATAGAGGATGATAAAATCGGAAAAGTTGTCATGGCCGATTTTCCGAATTTTTTGTCTTTTTTGAGTTATTCGTAATTTTCTATCTCCAAAGAATGCGTAGCTTAGGCATTTCAAATATACGTACAACAACGCTATTTGCCTATACTAAATGTTAAAAATTGTAAAATCGAAAATTACCAATATCTCGGAGAGAATAAAAAAATTGAAAAATCGGCAACGACAAATTTTTCGATTTTAATTTCAGCTATCTATATTCTGATTTTCAACCTGAAAATCAATCGGGAAGTCTCGACGGAACTTTTTTCTACTTCTTTATACAACTTTGATCGTATATTAACACCTTGAATATATATGGAGAATGAAAACTAAAGGTACTTTATATATAAATTTTGACGTTCTTTTCATCTGTTCTCTTCTAGCTACGTGGGAAAATCGGTGGTCAGCATGCAGATGGTCTTCAGTTCGAATCCTGGTTCTGGTGTTTTTTTCCTTTCTATTTCGCTAATGTTCATCTATTTCTTACTATTCGTTACAGTGTTTCGGTTTCAGCTTTCATCGATCGTTTATCGGTCATCCTTCGAGATTTAATCGATAAATTTCGAAGGAGATAGATTAAACGATCGTTGACCAAGCTATTTATTCATTCTTTTTTTCTTTATCCCCAATGATTTTTATTTAATAATTTGGAGAAATTTTAAATTGGAAAATTTGGGTTTGAATATTAAGATTTTCCAAAATAGGAAAGCGAGGCGTAAATTGTGTTTAAATTTCCAAGCGATTCTCAAATTTTGATTTGGTAACATTCACTTTTTTATGCAGAAATCCACAAAAATCTGAAAAACTTTTATATAAGTAGTCAAAATTGCCATTTTTCGTTTTCTTTGCGACTTTCATGTCGAATATCTCGTTAACTATCGACCGTTCGTTAACAAAAGTAGGCTCATTGGTTTCAGCGTGAATTACCTTATCAATTGCCATGAAGAAAATCTCGGAAAAGCTTACGGGGAAAATTTTAATTTTTTCGTTTTTTTGATCGTTGATTTTGAAGCGGAGACCGCAGAAAAATGTTGAGACATTATGGGGTCCGTTCGCATGGAAACTCGAAATATAGATAGAGGATGATAAACTCGGAAAATTTGTCATTCCCGATATTCCAAATTTTTTGTCGTTCTCGAGATGATCGTAATATTCGAGTTATAATGTTATATGAGTTATAAGTATATGTAAATTTCCTAAGACTTAATAAGTTTTAAAAAATCGAAAATTACGATTATCTCAGGAACGAAAAAAAATTTGGAAAATCGGGAATGACAACTTTTCCTAGTTAATCATTCTCTATATATATTTTGAGTTTCCGTGTAAACGGACCCCATAAATGACTCAACATTTTTCTGCGGTGGCCGCTTCAAAATCGACGAGTATATAGCTGTCGATTCGGAATATCTCAAAAACAAAAAAATTAAAATTTTCCCCGTAAGCTTTTCCGAGATTTTCTTCATGGCAATCGATAGAGTAATTCACGCTGAAGCCAATGGGTCTATTTTTGTTAGCGAACGGTCGATAGTTAACGAGTTATTCGACGTTAAAGTCGCAAGAAAAACGCAAAATGGCAATTTTTGCCACTTATATAACAATTTTTCATTTTTTATGGATTTCTGAATTAAAAAAAAGAAAATGCCAAATCAAAATTTGGAAATCGCTTGGAAATTTAAACACAATTAACGCCTTGCTTTCCTAGTTTGGAAAATCTAAATATTCAAACCCAAATTTTCCAATTTAAATTTTCCCCAAATGTTTATTAAAAAATTATGGTGCATGTAGAGAAAAAGAATGAACACAAATAAATAGCATCGTCAACGATCTTTTATCACCACCACGTCCTTCGAAATTTCTTGATTAAATCTCGAAGGATGGTCGCTAAACGATCGATGAAACCTAAAGCCGACACACTGTAACGAATAGAAAGAAATAGATAAATATTAGCGAAAAGGAAAGGAAAAAACACCAGAACCAGGAATCGAACCGAAGACCTTCTGCATGCTGACCACTGATATTCCCACGTATCTACGAGAACATATAAAAAAGAGCATCCAAACTTATAAATAAACCACCATCGGTTTTCTTTCTCCATATTATAATATCAATGTGTTAATATGCGTTCAAAGTTCTCAAAGAAAAAAGTTCCGTCGAGACTTCCCGATTGATTTTCGGGTTGAACCTCAGAATATAGATAGCTGAAATTAAAATCGGAAAATTTATTGTCGCCAATTTTTCAATTTTTTTATCCTCTCCAAGATATTAGTAATTTTCGCTTTTTTAATTTTTAACACTTGGTATAGGCAAATAGCGTTTCTTATACGTACATTCAAAATGCCTAAGCTACGCATTTATTGAAATTTATGGAGATCGAAAATTACGAATAACTCAAAAAGGACAAAAAATTCGGAAAATCCGCCATGACAACTTTTCCGATTTTATCATCCTCTATCTATATTTCGAATTTAGTCGCAATCGGAGCCAAAACAGGCTCAACTATGCTCTGCGGCGACCGCATCTAAATCGATGAGTATTTGGACGTCAATTCAAAAAATTTCAAAAATCAAAAAATGAAAATCATTCCCTTAAACTTTTTCGAGACTTTCTCAATGTCAATCGATATAGTAATGCATGCTGCTTCCAATGAACCCCCTTTCGTTAACGTGGGATTGATAGTTAACGAGATATTCGACGTTAAAGTTCAAAAAAAGCCTGTATTAAAAACTTTTTCAAGAATATTTCGATTTTGGTGCGGATCTGATGCGGCGCAGTACCTACCAAAAAAAAAAAAATGCCAAATACAATGTTGGGAATCGCTTCGTTTAAACGCAAATTACGTCCCGCCATTCTATTTTAAAAAATCGGAAAATCCATATACCTAAATTTTTCAAATTTTTCCTAAATTAAAAATGAAAATCATGTCGCATATAGGAAAAATTAAATCTCGAAGGATGACCGATAAACGATCGATGAAAGCTGAAACCGAAACACTGTAACGAATAGAAAGAAATAGATGAATATTAGCGAAATAGAAAGGAAAAAAACACCAGAACCAGGATTCGAACTGAAGACCATCTGCATGCTGACCACCGATTTTCCCATGTAACTAGAAGAGAACATATGAAAAGAACGTCAAAATTTATATATAAAGTACCTTTAGTTTTCATTCTCCATATATATTCAATGTGTTAATATACGATCAAAGTTGTATAAAGAAGTAGAAAAAAGTTCCGTCGAGACTTCCCGATTGATTTTCAGGTTGAAAATCAGAATATAGATAGCTGAAATTAAAATCGAAAAATTTGTCGTTGCCGATTTTTCAATTTTCTTATTCTCTCCGAGATATTTGTAATTTTCGATTTTACAATTTTTAACATTTAGTATAGGCAAATAGCGTTGTTGTACGTATATTTGAAATGCCTAAGCTACGCATTACTTAAAATTTATGGAGATCGAAAATTACGAATAACTCAAAAAGGACAAAAAATTTGGATAATCGGCCAGTACAACTTTTCCAATTTTATCATCCTCTATCTTTATTCCGAATTTAGTCGCAATTGCTCCAAAAACTGCCCCAACTTTGCTCTGCGGCGACCGCATCTAAATCGATGAGTATTTGATCGTTAATTCAAAAAATCTCAAAAATCAAAAAATGAAAATCATTCCCTTAAGCTTTTCTGGGACTTTCTCAATGTCAATCGATATAGTAATGCATGCTGCTTCCAATGAACCCCCTTTCGTTAACGTGGGATTGATAGTTAACGAGATATTCGACGTTAAAGTTCAAAAAAAGCCTGTATTAAAAATTTTTTCAAGAATATTTCGATTTTGGTGCGGATCTGATGTGGCGCAGTACCTACCAAAAAAAAAAATGCCAAATACAATGTTGGGAATCGCTTCGTTTAAACGCAAATTACGTCCCGCCATTCTATTTTAAAAAATCGGAAAATCCATATAACTAAATTTTTCAAATTTTTCCTAAATTAAAAATGAAAATCATGTCGCATATAGGAAAAAAAACGTTACCATCGACGTTTATCACCACGTCCTTTGAAACTTTTCAATAAGGTCTCGAAGGATAAAGGATAAACGATCGATGAATGCTGAAACCATAACACTGAAAGTAATAAAGAGAAATGCGTACAAATAACCGAAATAGAAAGGAAAAAAAAAACAAACGCCGAATGCTGGAATCGAACCGAAGACCTTCTGGATGCTGACCGCCGATATTCCCACGTAGCTACAAGAGAACATACGAAAGAACGTCGAAACTCCAATATAAGGCATTGTTTTTAAAAACCATTGACGATTTCCAACTGTCAAGGAAATGCGAGCTTACAAAAAATTTATTTTAAGGAGAGTTTAATTACAAAAATTTGATCGATACAGATTTGAATTTTTAGTTTATATATCGACAAATCAAAAAATTTAATTTCATTGGATTCAAATGTCGTTAATTATATTATCCAAGCAAAACGATCAACCAGATTCCTACAACTTATAGCGAATCTCATAGTTACGATTTTAATTCATGATCATAATGTACTTAGGAAACTTGAGGAAATCACAAGATTTACGTTTTCGTAACTTCTTCGAGGTTTTATTGAATGTTTTAGTATTACGCAAATAAGCAAATTTAATGGAATTTTGAACGTTTTTTAAAAACGTATCTATGCAACCCGTACAATAGATCAACACTTTTGGTTGCCTATACAAAACTCTGAATCAATTTTATACTGATCATTATCACTTCTTATGCTGAAATTGAAAGAATGCGTATTTAAATAAAACACTTAAAATAAAATTAAAATCGTTTTCTTTATTAATCTTTTCACTTTATATCTTGTAAGCTCTTGAAATCAATCGTAGTATACAATCATTCTTATATCTACTTGATACTTGTATAAACTTAGAAAAATACAATAAAATAATAAAGGATGCTTTTCTATATATTATGCAACTACTTAATACTTCTTTAATTTAATACAAGTTCAGTACATGGTCGAGAATAATATATAAATATCAAAGTGAAAAATTGGGATAACGAAATTGAGATATTTTTCCGTACTAAACGAATTTTGTCTTAAAAGTAACTCATAAATTATAATATTACTGCTTTAGTAGAGAACACAATATTACTCGGTATAAACATAAATTTTAGATAGTTTTGAAAATCATTGAATCATAGTACATTTGAATGTGGAAAATGCATTTTTATTAGTAGGAGTTTCACAAAAGATTTAATGTCCATGTTGTTTTATCTTCCTTCATAAAGATTTAAATTAAAAAAGAAATCTGATGGAAAAATGCTTTAGATCAAAATGAAACAACTACCTAAGTATAAGTAAATTTTTGGGTTCTTAAAGAAATCGCTCCGTTGAAAACTAACAAATATCATCACTATGGACCACTATGGACACTACTGAAACATCAAGTTCACGCAGTGTCTCTATAAGTAGGAGAAGATGAAGCAAAATTTTAATCAAAATCTCTAATGTATCAAACATTTTCTAAAAAAATAAAAGGAACTTAGTAAAATAAAAAGCATCCCAATTTTTAGTGAAATTATATTCTGAAAACGTTACACAGATTTAATAATTGAAAAATGAAATTATCTTTATATAATTAAATTAGATCTTATAAAATTAAGTGTTCACAAAATCGAACGAAAAATTTAATCTTCCGTCCATTCAAATGGTTCTGGTGGTTCGGGTTCTTTTTCGTCGTCAGTCTTAGGTCCGTACGCAGCAACTGGTTCCACCAGTTGTTCCTCGCCGTCAGTAAGATGACGCATCATCACAATGCCTCCAATCGACACGTCTTTCATCGGAGCATAATTCGAAGCCTCTACAATAGCAACATTTTTCAATTGTTGTCTCAAGCAACGAGCTGGATTATTTAAGATCTCAAAATTTGGTTCGGGCTCCTTCTTAGCGGCGGCGGCGGCGGCAGCAGCAGCAGTAGCAGCGGCCGTTGTTGTATCCTCCGAAATAGAATTCTTCTTCTCCAATGGCGCTTTTTTCTCTTCTTTTTTCTCATCCTTCTCCTCGTCCTGAGAAATATTGAATAAATTAAAAATTATATAAAATGTTTTTAAAGAAATATAGCCAAATATGAATGGGAATTCTATCTCCATCCCTATGCAGTATACAAAAATAATATTGGCTTTTCAAATTAATTAATTTTTTTTAACTTTGGTCGCATTAACTACAATGGTCATTAGCAACCATCGAATCCGAAAACCCAGAAAAAATTTTTGGGCTTTCATTGGGATCCCCAAATTTCAATTTGTACTATTTTTTAAAAAATCGAAACAGTCAAAATAGTGGTACAATATTTTTTATTTTTTCAAGCAGTCGCCATTTTGTAAAAAAAAATTATCCCAACTTTTTCGTAGTTCCAGACATTGCAATATTATTCTAGATTAATAATATTTTTTTTTTGGTTTCACATTGCTAGGAGGGTTAAAATCATTGTTATCGCCACGTGCCAATTTTTGAGACCCCCACTTCATCAGCTGCTAATTTTTGAAATTTTTAACTTTTTTTTTTAATTTTTTTCTGTATTTTTGTAAGAGTAATAAATAACTTATAAAGAAATGGATACGAAAAAAAAAAAAATGTCTTTTTTTATGACACTTCAAAAATTACCTGATATACCAATTTTTACTATTTTAAAAAATTCGAAACAGTCAAAAAAAGTGGTACAAATTTTTTTTTTTTCAGGCAGTTGCCGTTTTGTGAAAAAAAATTTTCCAACTTTTCCGTAGTTCCAGACATCGCAACATTATTCTAGATTAATAATCTTTCTTTTTTGGTTTCACATTTCTAAGAGGGTTGAAATCTTTGGTATCATCAAGTGCCAATTTTTTGAGACCCCCCACTTCATCTGCTACCAATTTTTGAAATTTTTTACTTTTTTTTTGTTTTTTTTTTTCTGTATTCTTGTAAGATTAATAAGTAACTAATAAAAAAAATGGATACTAAAAAAATTAAAATTGCCTTTTTTTATGACACTTCAAAAATTACCTGAAATTCCTATTTTAACTATTTTTAAAAAATTCGAAACAGTCAAAAGAAGTGGTACCAAAATTTTTTTTTTCATGCAGTCGCCATTTTGTGAAAATTGTTTTTCAACTTGTCCGTAGTTCCTGACATTGCGACATTATTCTAGATTAATAATCTCTTTTTTTTGGTTTCACATTGCTAGGAGCGTTGAAATCTTTGGTATTATCACGTGCCAATTTTTTGAGACCCCCCACTTCATCAACCGCTAACTTTTGAAATTTTTAATTTTTTTTTGTTTTTTGATTTTGTTCTGTATTTTTGTAAGGTTAATAAATAACTAATAAAAAAATGAAAACTAAAAAAATTAAAATTGCCTTTTTTATGACACTTCAAAAATGACATAAAATTCCAACTTTAACTATTTTTAAAAAATTCGAAACAGTCAAAAGAAGTGGTATCAAAATTTTTTTTTCATGCAGTCGCCATTTTGTGAAAATTGTTTTTCAACTTGTCCGTAGTTCCTGACATTGCGACATTATTCAAGATTAATAATCTTTTTTTTTTGGTTTCACATTGCTAGGAGGGTTGAATGAAATCATTGGTATCGTCACGTGTCTTTTTTTTTTGCGACCCCCCACTTTATCAATTGCTAATTTTTGAAATTTTAAACTTTTTTTGTTTTTTGATTTCTTTTCTGTATGGTAAGGTAAACAAATAATTTATAAAAAATGGATACTAAAAATAGAAATTGCCTTTGTATGACACTTCAAAAATTACCTGAAACTCCAATTTTTACTATTTTTAAAAAATTCGAAACAGTCAAAAAAAGTGGTACAAAAATTTTTTTTTTCAAGCAGTCGCCATTTTGTGAAAAAAAATTTTTCAAACTTTTCCGTAGTTCTAGACATTGCGACATTATTCTAGATTAATAATCTTTTTTTTTTTGGGTTCACAATGCTAGGAGGGTTGAAATCATTGGTATCGTCACGTGCCAATTTTTTGCTACCCCCACTTAATCAACTGCTAATTTTTGAAATTTTTTTTTAATATTTTTCAGTATTTTTGTAAGGCTAATAAATAACTTATAAAAAAATGAATGGTAAAAATATTAGTTAATTTAAAGAAAAAAAAAATTTTAAAAAAACGCAGGAGTAGTTTTCCTATACATATCTAGCTATACTTTCTTCAAGTTCTACTTACAACTTCCATTTTTTCAGCTGCTGGAGTGGTTGTGGCAGTCGCTGTTGCTGAAGGACTTGACGCTGAAGAAGTAATACTATTATGTCGACGATCTGTATCCCGTTTTCGGGCTCGAGCTGCAATACTCAAAACTGCCGTAGTGACCTTTTCACGCTCCTCCCGTTTCTTTTCTTCCAACGGTGCCGGATACGCGTACATACTTGGCTTCGAATTAGACTTATATTCAATTTTCGGCATTTTTAAATGCTGATTCAATCCTATTATACATGTTGGTGTGAAGGCTAGGGCTAAACAGTGAGCCAATGGGAACCAATACCAATATTGGGTAAAAACTAAAGTA
The DNA here is from genome assembly GCA_958496155.1 of Sisyra nigra. Taxonomy (NCBI): domain Eukaryota; kingdom Metazoa; phylum Arthropoda; class Insecta; order Neuroptera; family Sisyridae; genus Sisyra; species Sisyra nigra. The sequence continues at coordinate 8,078,563 of OY292318.1, forward strand.
CCGACCACGGCTAGCATGTTTGTGTGACCAGTACGTGATTGTAACGATAACGTCACATTTCTTCCACCAGCATCGATTATACCCTGGGCCAAAATTGCCCCAAATTTAGCGATTACGTCCTCGTGCTTATTGCTTATGACTTGAGCGTATAACGTCCGGAAGAAAGTAACTTTAGGACATGTTTGTTCGGTTTGTTGAATGAGAATCATCGCCGAGGCAATAAGGGCTCCTTGACGAACGAAGTTGACGGGATCGAACTTGACCATGGGCTCCAGAAGGGCGATGGCTTCACGTTGACCTGTGCCAGCACAAGCGATACCCAAAGCCATGGCAGCTCCATAACGGACATGAGGATTATAACTTTCAGCCAAAAGAGACACAACGCTTGGACACTGTTCTGGTGTTCTAAAGAAACACAACCAATTACAATTTGAACCCACAATAAAACTTTTAAAAAAATTAGTAAAATTGATATAATCAATTGTACTATTCTTCAAGTTTCTTAACAAAGAAACAAGAAATTTTCATAAAATGAACTCTTCTTGTTCCTTATTCTAAAATTTAAATAAAACATATTTTTAAGTTAAAAATATGCTTTATTTTGCTTAAGACTAACTTAAAATTAATTATAAATAAAAAGAATATAAAAATTGATATCACTTTTACCAGTTGAACGTTTTGAAAATATGAAGAGTCATGTTTATAACCTCTTCAACCCAATAGCGGTATATCTAAGTGTACCATACTTACAGTAAATTGATGAAAAGTAAAAATTATATGATGAAAGATTAAGGAAAGATGGAAATTTTGGAATGGAAATTATAAAATAATATAATGAAATGAAATTGTCTAAAACACTTTGTCAGCTTTGGTCAGCTTTTACCATTTTTTAACAGTTCGCCATTTTGAAAATCCATTGACTTCTATAACCGAGGATTACTCGGATTGTTCCGTTTGCTGTCGTTTCCATTGTTTCTCGCTCACTCTCTCCAATACGTATGCTTATAGCTTGTACTCTGTACATAGCGTATATGGCGTGATCAGAGAGAAGACTGAGAGAGCCAGATCGCATGAATACACTTGCTGCCATCTACTCCGAGTAAAGGTGTTTGGAACTATTCCTTAGTCAGTTTGTGTTCCTTTCTCCACCGTTCTACACTCGGAACGCCTTTCTTCTCTCTCATGAGCATAGATAAATCGTAAACTATCGCAAAATAAATAGAGCTATAATTCTCAACTGAAATAGCGATAGCTTACGACTTATCTATGCTCATGAGAGAGAAGAAAAGCGTTCCGAGTGTAGAACGGTGGAGAAAGAAACACGAACTGACTAAGGAATAGTTCCAAACACCTTTACTCGGAGTAGATGGCAGCAAGTGTATTCATGCGATCTGGCTCTCTCAGTCTTCTCTCTGGCGTGATATAGCGTATACAGGGTGTACCAGCTAGACCGGCCATTAGAAGTATCCGGAAAACCTGAAATAATACAAATCGAAAAATTGGGATTATAGACTAACTGGATTGGATCTACCTTCCTAAAATATTTTTAATTTTCTAACACTTCCGGCTATACCGGAAGTAGACACTAAAGTCGTTATTTCAAATAGCATGCCCTATTTGTTTTTACATATATCGATTGAATTAATAACTCTGAGCATCTTTCATAATAATAAGACCTCATTTATTTCTTAAGGTTTTCGAGAAAAAAAAAGTGGTTGCGTGTACTTCTGTACGCGCGTGAGAAGTTATCCTTCTTTGGCATCATTAAAAATTAATTTTTATTAATTGAATTAAAATAATCAATTTTAAAAAATTGTAAATTAATTTTTAATAATAATAATAAAATATATATTTAAAGATAAAATTATTAAAAATAAAATTAAGAGAATAATATTTTAATTTATACCAATAAATAATACCCAAAGAAAACTGCAAGACGTTTATAAAATTTGTCAGGATAATTTTTCTGGTTAACAATTCATGCATGTCATGAAAACGAAGCTTCATAGCAAATTGCGAAATAAAGTAAGTAGCTACTTTTTAAAGTAAATGTCTTAATCTTATTCATATCTTATGTTACTAAATTATTATTCTAAGATGATTGAATCATTTCGGAATCCCAGATTTCGTGATAACTAACAATATGCCTGGAATGCAGACGTCATTTTCATTATTAAATTTCAAATAGTATAACAGCTACTGCAAAATTCGAGAAAAGTAATAACTTATTTATTAATAATATGTGTCATTTGTATTTATAATTATTTTTAATTTAAATATAAAAATAAATAAATTAGAAAATAAATACAACAAAAATTCAAATTACGCGCGCCAGGAAACTCAATGGTTTTACGACCAACTTCATTTTGTTAAATTTTGGCTGAAAATGCGCGCGCATCTTAAAATATCACTCTCATCATTTTTTTCGTAACGCGCCTAAAGAAGTATAACTTCAAAAACTTTTATTTGAAATTTCGCAGCAAACGAACTTCTTGTAAAAGGTCTGTAACTCTCATATTAAAATGTGTAGGAAGCTCGAAATAGGCTCGTTTGAGAGCTCAACGATGCAGTTACACTCGAGATTATCAAAGACAATCAAATGTTGTTACTAAGTATTTCAAAGTGCATCGTAAATTAACACGTGCTGAATTTTTAAAATATCAATGTTTTTACCTTATGTTTGTCTTATACTCGTATTTTTATATCCTCTTCAAGTTTCATCTTATAATATTTAATTTTTTTATTTTTTTTTTTTGGGGGGGGGTGTTTATAGTCGCTTTAACTTCTATGGTCATATCACGGCTGTCTTACACATAGAAATATTCTGTAGGTCTTGAATCTTAATTTTTAATCTTATATCTAGGGATTCGATGGGGATCGAACCCAGAACCACTGGCGAATGTAGCAGAGAGAGCAGTTGCTCTAACTACTGCGCCATCAAGTGGGATAATATTTTATTATATTTCACCAATTCAATTAATTTTTCTTCAAAATCCATTTTAAATTATCAAATTTTTTTCAGCTATAAATTTTTGTAGTACACATTTTTAAAATGACAGATACACATTAGACATTTGGCAGAGTCAAATGGGTCAAAAGTTGAAATACATTTTACTTTGACGCGTCGTGAGCGCACCGTCCATCGCGTCGCCGTTGAGTTTAACCATTCATTTGGAATTCTATATGCTTAACAACTTTTTTTTTGACATTTTGAAGCGTCAGCGTCGCGGACGTCAAGTTTGACTCAGGCATTATGTAACGTTGAATTTTCCTATTTTATACGATAACTCGAAAATCTTTACACTTGGCTATAGGGATATGAATTATGAAAATGTGGGGAATTTTAAGAAGAACCTAACAAGGTAAATAAAATTAGGTAGTACCATTTAAAAAAAATGATGTTTTGCACAATTCAGAATTTAGTATATAAGGAAATATATTAAAAATGGGTTGGCTAAAAAATCCGCGGCAGACTATTTTTAATTATTTTTTAAAAATGATTTTTAATAAAATATTGCAACATATAGAAAAAATTTTACACATCACAGGCAACTGCGATGTTGTGTCCTTTATTTATACACAGTATACTTACCTCGGATCTCTCTGTCACACATTTCCACGCGCATTTAAATTTAAATCTTTAAAATTTGCTAACCCTTAATAGGACCGATTTTTTTGCAGACAAACCTACGACCTACATCAACATGTACGCAATAAAACAGCGCTTATGGTGATATAAATTTTTTCTATTATCTTAATGTTGCAATATTTTATTAAAAATAATTTGTTTTAAATAATTAAAAATAGTCTGCTCTGGATTTTTTTAGCTAACCCATGTTTAATATATTTCTTAATATACCAAATTCATGATAAAATATGTTTCATTCTATTATCATCTCGGTGAAGGTCGAGGTAGGTTCGGATCTTAGACTATTAAGGAATAAATGAGGTCTTATTATTATGAATGATGGTCCGAATTATTAATTCAATCGAGATATATGTAAAAACAAATAGGACCTGCCATTTGAAATAACGACCTTAGTGTCGACTTCCGATATAGCCAAAAGTGTCAGAAAACTAAAAAATATTTTAGGAAGGTAGATCCAAACCAGTTAGGCTTCAATCCTTATTTTTAAATTTCTATTATTTCAGGTTATTCGGGTTGCTTTCCATTTACACCAAAAGCGACCGCTGTGTAACGCAGTGTTCGTATATGCGCTTTCCATTTAAGACAATGTCGAACACGGCTGTACACTGCGCGACACTAGAAAAAGCCGTGTTTCACCGTGTTTTGCCCAGGATTACCAACACAAAAGAGAAGAATTCTCTTCTCTGCCTATGATTCCCTATGCTTATTAATTATTTAGGTTCTTCAGGTTGGTATTAAAAAACCCAAAAATGCAGTCTAGTATTTGCTCTAGTCGCTCTAGTATTATTTTGAGATAACTCTGTTTCAATTTGCAGTGTTTCGCAAAGTAACGCAGCGTCGCTCTGTGTTAATAAATGGAAAGCAACCTCGGATACTTCTAATGGCCAGTCTAGCTCAGGGGGTTTACACTCAATACAAAAATCCGGGGCGAAAATGGCGGCCGGCCACATTTTCTATCATATTTCTAGTGACTTTATTTTCTAGACCGTTTTAACTAGTAAGAAAACAAAAGTATAGCTCTATGGTTGTGGTGTTAATCTATGATAACTTTAAATAATTTTAATGATATTAATCCAAGGCGGTCTTTTTTATATTTTTTATATCTTAATGTAAGATCTGAAACCAAGAATAAAAAATGGAAACAATGAACAATATTTGTATTTACATTATTTTATTATAATCATTTTATATGTCACTACACAAAAATCACATTAATTGTTGTTGTTACATTTGATTATTACGTGATCATAGGGTCGAATTTTAATGGAAGTCCAGGATTTTTATCTATGGAGTTTTCAAATCCACCGAACGTCCATATTAGTTTAAATGACCTTAAATAACAAAAAAATATATATATTACAATGTAATAATTAGGATACAATAAATCTATTGCTTTTTTTCAAAAACCATAAATAGGTAAATTTTTGGAAAAAAATGTGGTATTAATTAGTGGTCTTTATAAAACCTAATATATTTATTTTTTAAGTTAATTATGCAAAGATCTATAAAGTTAACGTTACCACATTAGAAAACTCATTCTACTGAATATTGTGTTTAATTTTATATGCTCTTGTACTGGTTTATGAGTTTTTGTCAACTCAAATATAAGGATCATAAGGATGCATAGAAAATTTAATATAAAATTTCAAATTATCCTTACTCTATACATGCAATATTATATGTTACAAGTTAAAATGGAAAAAGTATAACCACCGGGATATCCAAACTCGTTCATTTATGAAAATTTCACTTCCTGCACAAAAGTCAAAATTCTTCTGTAACCAAATGGCATCTTCTGAAGTTAAAGTCTTTTTAAAACTCATATATCTTATTCCGCAACTTCATTCAGTAATTTGTACTTATAGTCGAATTAATGCAATCTGATGAAAGTTATAGGTAATCATTAACCATGGAACCATCGTCAATAATTTTCTTTACTATTGAATCTTTTGCGAAAAGTTTTCTTTAATTTTCCACTGTTTATCATACGGTCAATCTAAAATCAAAACATGGTGAAGTTATAAATTATAGTGAGACATAATATTTATCAATCAACTTACATATATTATGAGCAACATTTCAATTTCCACACTTCTAAATTTTTTAAAACAATAGCGTGGTTAGTTATTATTTGGACCATTTACTGTCTTCTGTTCCGATATCTGTAAAATAAAATATTTTTAATATCATGTACATGTATGATTCAATGTAATTCTAGTATTAAAAATTAAATTTAGAAGTATCAACAATTATATTCGATAAATTTTAAGTGAAATAGACGTTATTCGTTTTCCTGTGCTTACATTAACGATTTACCTAACTGATAATAGCGAAAAATGGTTCTCACAATAAAGATTCTAATTTTGAAAAATCCAATATTTCATTATGAACAAATAATTATGCTTAAAAAAATCTTAATAATCAAAATATTATAAGTATCTTTGTATTTTAAATCGAAATAAATCTAAATTTGTCGCTCGTTCTTAAAATAACCAAAATTAAATAGGTATACATTGAAAATAAAAAAAGTTTCACTTTAAAAAATGTATGTGAAAATATGATTTAATACCTAAGTTAATTTAATTGATAAGAAAATTAAATAGACCAATCAAATTCGGGGCGAATAACTGCGATGGATATAGAATAGATAAAGGTATGCATATGTTGCCTAGGTGTTTTAATGCTTCTTTTTCTCTTCTACACATGTATATAAATGAAATCGGTATACTTATTTACATAAAATGATCAATTTGTCTTTGGAAAAATTTATACCTACACAACACGCATAAATTTTAGGGGCGAATAACTGAGAAAGCATGATGTTTTAACCGTTTTAACTTAGAAAAATTTTTCTCGTCGATACTAATATTTATATGTTGGTTTCCATTACAACAGCATAGCCATTACATACAAATATTAGTACTTTTTGACGAGAAAAATTTTTCTAAGTTTAAACGATTAAAACATCATGCTTTCTCAGTTATTCGCCCCTAAAATTTATAAGTGTTGTGCAAGTATTAATTTTTCCAAAGACAAATTGATCATTTTATGAGTTTTTTATTAAAAAAATTCAATCAGTCTTACAAAAAGCATGTAAAAATCTCTGCACCTCTTATAACATAAAAAAGATGTGTGATATATTTTAATAAAACCTTAACGCCAAAAGTATATAATCGTAGTACAATATAGTCCAATAGCTAAATTGTAAATATTTTTGAATGTAAATATTTAAAGATTTTTTAAAAAATCCCTACTAAGTAATTATTTTAAAATAACAAATCAGTACCAATTAACGATACGTCCTCCCAGATAATGACTAGTGGTCAAGAAAAGTTGCCTTAAACTTTACCAAATAATTAAGTGCTAAGAATCTATAAACAATACATTATATATGGTACCCATTGTATTAATTTTACTCCATAACTATGTTTACTCTTAATTACTTTTTGAAGTAACTAATTTATAAAACGTAAAAACGGGATTCTACTATACGTATGATAACTATCGAAATTGTTTCCCATAAGAAACCTGTACAATGCCTATATACTTTCAAGGATCAAAAAAATTAGATAAAAGTATAAAAATATTATTACCTACCTAGTAAAGACAATGTTAGCAATCGTTTTTGATCACTCGATGTCATTTCTCCATATACCTAGTAAATATTCATTTTCTTCTCCAATGTTGATAACAGGATAAGGGAAATTTCCAATTTGTTCACAAAAAGATACATAACTGGTGTTCACTGGAATATTTTACACAATACGAGTACTTTTACCACTTAGTAATCATAGCTGGTTACAGTCACTTAAAAACATTGATTAAATTAACGAAAGAATAAAACGATCCAGTGCTTCGAAAATGTAAAAATAAAATTAGAAATTATCTGATAGCGAATTTTTCGTGACTATTGTTCGTATGACAAGTGTTGTTATGGTTTCTATAATATATATAAATAAAATAGTTCGATTTTCCAAAATAAAGGCGTTTTATTTTTGAATAATTTAAATTAGATTGTGATACACAATAAATCTGAAATACATCACGATTCAATTTTTCAAAAAAAACATTATGACCAACTAACATATGGGGGAATATAAAAACTCTGTTCAAAATCGTCCTTCTCTTTTTGTATGTGAAAAATCATATAGCTTTGTCTCTATTATTGGCCCCGGCCTTTAGAGACGATCTCCTATGGAGTGCATACTGCCTGGTCTAGCTGCCGTACACCCTGCATAGATTTCAAAAGATTCGCTCAACCTAAGATTTAATCCAAAATTTTACATTTGGTTTGAGTCTATGCTAAAAGTTATTAAAAGAGCCTTGAAAAGAGGTTATAATGCATTTTTAAACTAAAAAATCGCTTATTTTGCTAATTAAAAGCATTTTTAATGGTTTTAAATAACAATATATTGCTAAAAATTATTCTAATTCTTTAAATATACAACTATTAATTATTAGCCGAGATAATATTTGTTTAAACAAGTGACAAAAAATCTTAAAAGATTAATTATTGAAATGTTCAATTAACGTTTTAAATTTCAATTTTGATCAGTTTTTCTTGTTATATGTGGATATTGTTATCATTTTTATTTAAAAATATTGTCATTGACGTGATATTTATTATGAGTGTAGTTATATATTGAAATATTAGCTATTGATTTATATGTTAATTGTATATTAGTACCATGGACAAGTCAAATAATAAGAAGGATAAGGAAATGCCTGGGGCAGCCGATGAATCTTGCGATGATGAATACATTGATGAGCTCTTCGAGGAACTCGCGGATATGAAATTCGATGTTTTGGACGATTGGTACGAAAATTCCGATCAACCCTCCGATGAAGCATCAAATCAAACCAGCGAAAAGAAAGAAATCGAGAAAGCCGATGTTAAATTAGTGAACACCGAGAAAAAACAAAGAAAACCTGAAGCCATAATCAGCCAGAAACCAGATTCTAAACCTGACCAATCAGACCCAATCAAAGACACCAAATCTGATCAAAAACTAAACGATTCTGTGGAAAAGCCGAAAGATAAGCCAGTGCCAAATCGTGAGGTTTCCAAAAAGCCAAATGAGAAAACCGTTCCGAAAACTGATTCTGATCGTAGATCTCCAAGAAGTGGGACGTCGAGAAATAAGAGTTCAGAGCGAAGAAGAGTCTCAGACAATCGGCGTAGATCAAGAGATCGTAAAAGTAACGAAAAAACGGAACAGCCCCGACGTGATATTAATAAAACACGTCGAGATGTCCAAAGGGATAAAGATCGATGTGCTAAGAACCTGCAGGACAAGAATTTAAAACAAAAAGCTGATCTTGCTGCCACAGGATTGGTTCCTCCAGGTCTCGAAGATGTTATTGTCGGCTTGACCAAAGAAAATGAAAGACTTGATATAAAGAACGATCAAATAAGTTTCAAAAATTGTAATCAGGATCGACGAAAGTCGCCGGTACGATCTCGAGGTTCGCCAGGAATGAAACGACGAAGGTCGTCGGAAAGAAGGCGATCGATGGAACGTGGTCGATTTTCAGACTCACGACGTGGGGGTCGAGGTTCTTTCCGTGGACGAAATGTGTCCCCACCACTTCGAAGACGACCATTTGAACGCCGACGATCATCCGAACGTCGACGATCACCAGAACGTCGAAATTCATCAGATCGATCTTTTAAACGAAGACGCTCGGCTGAACGGCCATCCCCCAATCAATCGTTTCCAACGCCCAATCAATCGTTTCCAACCCCCAATCAAACCAGTCATCCACCATTTGAAATGCCACCTTCACAATACAACATGTATCCAACTGAACCGGTTCAAGGGTATACACCATACAATTCAAATTTCCCGCTTCAACAAACCCAACCTGAAACCCCTTTCTACCCAGATTTTACTGTAAATAATTCCAATGCTTACGACGGTGTGCCAATAAACTACAATCCTGATTTCGCTTCAGATAATTTTTACCCTACAAATCCAGAACTGCAACCCCATTCCTCGTTCCAAAACGTACCAAACGTTCCAATTTACAGTAACAACGATTATAATATTAACCAACCGGTTAAAGTATTCGATAATTTTACGGTTACAAACGCAATTACGTCAACGTTAAGTAGTACTGGGCGTGATCCTGTTGAATCCTTTCTAAATCCTTTTACGCCAGCTAAAGAGACGCCGCCAACACCAATGCCGCCAAAGGCATCTATATCGAAGATACCCGATGACGAACCGAAAGATAACGGAGACTTTTTCGGTGAAAAGCGTTCGAAAAAGAAATGTAGAAAGAATAAAAAAAGGAGAGAGTGGCTTTTGAAACGAGAGCAGTTTCTTCTTGAGGAAAAACGACGCGAGGAGTTGGAGCAGCAAAAGCGAAATGAATTGAGTCAACAAAGAGAAAAACCACGAACCAATAGCGAAAAAAATTCAAAGGATTTGAACAAGGTTTTTCATTACAGTTTAATATTTGATTAGCTCGATTTTAATGTGTGCTTTATTTTAGCTATTGGAGACTAAACAAATTAGTTTATCGGATTTCTTGTCGCTCTCCGCCAAAGGTAAGATTTTCACAACTTTTTACTGGATTCGGGAAGAAAAACTAAAGAATTTCAATATACAATAATTTAATTTCTTTATTTATAACGATAAATATTTTTTAAGTTTTATGTCTTTTATGTATTTATATAGTGATTCTTAAAGTTTGATTACCACTTGTATGGGTAACCAAATGTTTTCTCTTGTATCGGAACACTATAACACAGATGTATGTTGGGTTGCCTACGCACGTACCAATGTGATTCAATTTTTAACCGACTTCAAAAAAAGGAAAAGGTTCTCAATTCGACTGTATTTTTTATGTTTGTTACCTCAGCATTTCCGACTGGGTAAAGCGATTTTGATGATTCTTTTTTTATAGGAAAGCTGGTTCTTCCCGAATGGTCCCATTTTAATTTGAAGGAAATCGTTCACTTCCAAGGGGTTGAAAACTAAGAAATGAAATATTAACTTCTTATTGGATAGCTCGAATTTGATAATTCTTTTTTTATTTGAAAGCTGGTGCTTTCCGTGGGGTGCAGTTTTAATATGGGGGAAATCTTCCACTTCTAAGAGATTGAAAACTAAGGGCTGAAATGCTAACTTCTTATTGGATAGCTCGATTTTGATAATTATTTTTTTATTTGTAGAACACAATTTTAAATTAATCTCCTATCCATTTTTTATAAAAAAAAACTCCACTCATAAAGGGTTAAAAATTAGAGATGAAATAATATTATAAATTTTTCCTGGCTAATCCGATTTTGATAATTTTGTTTCTATTACGTACAACGTACTTTTAAATTGTTCACATTTCAATTTGAAAAAAAAAATCCACTCCCTAAGGATCAAAATAGGGGATGAAATAGTAACATTTAACTGAATCATCGACTTTGATAATTTTTTTTTTTCTGTTGGAAAGATTAATCCACTTAGTTTTGTTATTACATTTAAAAGCAAAAATTTCAACCCTTAAGGGCAAAAAGAGATGATGTAGTAACTTTTAATATTAAACGGCGCTGTCTCATATGAGCAGCGCGTTTAGAAGGTTTAACCATTTTCAAGAAAATAAAATCAGTTTTCAAAGTTTAGATCACTAAACGCGAAAAATAAATAAATATTATAAAAAAAATGAAAAACCGACTTCAAAATAAAAAAAAAATCTTAAACAAGAAATGCACTAAAAAGTAACAAAATAATGGCGTATCCTTGCAGTATCTACAACTTACAAATTATTAGGATGATACAATGTACAACTATTGTTATTTTTGGAGTTGGTGTCAGCCAAGGAAATACGACTATATTGGTACTTAGCAAAAAACGAGAATACCTTATGAAAATTATTTTTTTCAAATGAACTTTTAAACAATATACTCAAACTGTAACAATATCTAGCGACCTTTAAACTACAAAATACCAATTACCAACTAAACCTTTTTAAATTTTTACAAATTACCATTAATATTTATTTTCTTGACTGACACCAACTCCAAAAATAACAATAGTTGTACATTGTATCATCCTAATAATTTGTAAGTTGTAGATACTGCAAGGATACGCCATTATTTTGTTACTTTTTAGTGCATTTCTTGTTTAAAAATTTTATATATTTTGAAGTCGGTTTTTCATTTTGTTATAATTTTATTTATTTCTCGATTTTTAGTGATCTGAAGTTTGACAACTGATTTTATTTCTTTGAATATTGGTAAACCTGCTCATATGAGGCAGCGCCGTTAAATTTTAAAAGTTACTACTTCATCCCCTTTTGCTCTTAAAGGTTGACATTTTTTTGCTTTTAAATATAATGATAGAACTAAGTGGAATACTCTTTTCAATAGAAACAAAATCAAGGTGAATTTTTTTCTTCAAATTGAAATGTGAACAATTTAAAAGTACGTTGTACGTAATAGAAACAAAATTATCAAAATCGGGTTAGCCAGGAAAAATTTATAATATTATTACATCCCTAATTTTTAACCCCTTATGAGTGGAGTTTTTTTTTTTATAAAAATGGATATTAGATTAATTTAAAATTACGTTCTACCAATAAAAAAAAGAATTATCAAAATCGAGCTATCCAATAAGAAGTTAATATTTCATCCCTTAGTTTTCAACCCTTTAGAAGTGAAAGATTTCCCTCAAATTAAAATGGGACACCACGGGAAGCCCCAGCTTTCAAATAAAAAAAAATATCAAAATCCAATAAATAGTTAATATTTCATCTGATAGTTTTCAACCCTTTGGTAGTGAATGATTTTCTTCAAATTAAAATGGAACCACACGGGAAGTACCAGCTTTCAAATAAAAAAAATCATCAAAATCGCTTCACTCAGTCGAAAATTCTGAGGTAACAAACATAAAAAAAATACAGTAGAATTTTGAACCTCCTCCTTTTTTTTGAAGTCGGTTAATTATATTGATCGTTACTTTTTCAAAATAAGAGGATAATATCGACTTATGCAAAATTATTTTGGGGTAATCCGTCATGGTAAAAAAATTTCCCCGACCACTGCTCTAGACAAATTGCGCAACATGTCTACTAGCAAGTAGCTTTAAACTACGGTGTTTAGAACAAACATAATAGGTTTGTTCCAAACATCCAACTATGATGATGCGCAGACACGACCAACAGACAAAGAGCAATACAATATTGACCAAGAGACAAGAGTGAGTGAAAAACACTGTTTCAGAAGGTTCGTTCCGTGCGACTGTTCAGCCGCATCCAGCACTCAGCATAGTCAGTTTCGTACATTTTCGGGTAGAGGCGTGATAAGCGCTTATATCGACACGGAGATGTTTATGCACTGCCTTGTCGACCCTCGACCTAATTTGAAACATTTTTTCACTTACTCTTGTCTCTTGGTTAAAGTTTGAACATCACTAGAAGGACGTTTGGAACAAACCTAATAGCAATCCATTTTAAAGATGAACTGATTTCTAATAAAAAAAGTGCAAAACGATGTAACTACGAATATTTAAAGATAGTCAAAGGAAATGTTAAGGGGGGTGTTCTAGTCTAGAGGCCCGAATTTCGAGCGTTTTTTGGCAATTGATAAAAAAAAGCATTTGATATTTTTACCATCCATTTTTTTATCATTTGCTTATTCATATTCAGAGAGTACACAAAATTAATTTCAAAACAAAAAAAAAATTTCATTGAGTTATGCGTCTTTGAAGTAGAGGGGGAAAAAAAAGACCGTGTCCTCGTCGCCATGATTTCTACCCTTGTGGTCATTTGAAAAATTAAACAATGATGGATTCTTGATAAGTACAAATGTCGCTATCGCATGAACCTCTAAAATTGAAAAAAAAAATTTTTTTTTCATAAAATGGCGGCTACTCAAAAATAAAGTTCGATTTTTTCACTCATTTTTTAACTAAGTCGAATTTTTAAAAAATATTACAAATTTAAAATTTTAATTTTTTCTTGTTTCATGCGATAGAGAGATATTTAAAGAATATTCATGCAAAATTTCAAGTAAATCGGCTGATTAGAACTTGAGATATTATGGCGACCGCATCGAAAAAAGTAGTTTCGAGAAAAACGTATTTAAAGTTTTACGTTAAGTCTCAACCGGTCCAGTTGGCACGACACTAAAACGGCTATAACTTTGGAAATAATTTGAATTTTGAAAAATCCTTTTAGGGAGATATTTTTGAATATATAAATTATCGGATTATGAAAAAATTTTTTTTTCGTTTTTTCAAAATCCTAGACTAGAATACCCCCTTAAAGAAAGAAAGGTTGAGAAAATTAAATTTTCTTTCGTTTTTCTTGCGTGAAATCAAAGATTATTTTATTTTATATAAAAATAATCTAAAATAAACTGTATATATTTTAACAGATAGCAAACACGATAGCAAACACGACTCGTTCCAAATGAAATATGGTGGTAAGTGTTTAAAATCATTAATTATTTTTATATAAGTTAGCTTATAATATAATCACTAATACAATATTAGAAGTATTAAAGCTAACTAATTTTACTATAACTAACTTTTTGACTCGCGGTTATTAACAACGAAAATAAATTGAAACAAATTTCGGGATGTTCTTTATGTTATCTATTTTTTAAGAGTGAGTGCTTTGAAAATCAAGTGATTTCACACATTGTCTTTGGTGTAATAAAAATGTTTTTACTATTATCATAATTTCCAGTCATTGCAAGATGCGAAGAAGCAATTCAAATCCTATCACCAGATCCGCAATTTTTAAATCATTTTGTCCCCAATTTAAATGTAAATATCAACCCTTCGAAAATTGCATCCCACGCCTTTAAATCGCCATTGAAAAGCCGGACGAATAAGCTACGATTTTCATCCAAACGAGAAGAGCATTCAGTGTCGGAGGAAATGCAGCTGCTTCTATCGAAAATCAACTTTAGTTCACCGACAGTTTCAACGCCACCCCCGCCAATAATCACTGAGTACTCCAAACAACGCTGTTTTGGCACACAAACGGAGGTGTCCTCGTGTCAGCCGTGCTTGGAACGAGCGACCCGCAAATATGTTGATTCCGCGACCCAAACGTATGTAGGGTGTACCGACTCAGCGATTCAAGTGTCCCCCGGGGATTTTATTCAACGAAGCATTCTCAAGAATTCCATGTCCCATCTCACAGCGGCTCAACTCCGACAGAATGAAATGTTTCCACCAGGGCCATCTCCATATTTCGATATGAGAAATTTTGGAGTTCCTCCCAGACACAATATGAATCGATTACCCTAAAAAGAACTTATACAGTTTTAGATTATATTTTAAATAAATGGATATTTTTCAACATTTTTCTGTACATATTAGATAGAGATATTTAATAATTTAATCTGTACAAGGAAAATATGTGAACTTTAAATATGGTGTAGTGTTGTATAATGACGAAGATGTTATGAATTTAACAGTGGAAAATTATGGTTCTTGAAAATAAAGTTCCTTCATTAATTTGTTGACTTGTTAACCGAAGTTGATATTCCCTGATATCAGTGGGGAAAAAGAAATATTGTGTATATAAATAGTAAGTTGAGTATCTCGTCCAATATGGATGTTGATAGAAGCAATAAACATCCAGCTGGTTTTGTATAAGCTAGTGGCTAGTCAACGATATTTTCAAAATATAAAAATAAACTATCAAATGAATCATAAATTGGGTTGTTCTACGAATTGATGTTATTTTGAAATTCAGAGGTTGTGACGTCATATGTTCCCAAATCTTTACAATACTGTTTAGGAATGAGAGACAATACGATGCTCCACCAACAAACCAAGAGTGTGGTAGTTCAAAATATTTTGAGTCCATTAGGGTTCGTTCGAGCATCCAGTTCAAACCCTTGAATTTGAATTGTCTTTAAGGGAATTTCAAATAAATATTTCTAAACTCTAATGGTCGGAGAGCTAGCGACAAATTTTGGGAAGGTCCTTGGGGCAAGATGAAATTGTGAAAAAAAAAAATATAATTTCGTCAATTGGCGAATCCAGTCCCTCAAGTCTGGTAGAGCTTTGCGGTTATTTCGTTACTGCACGGCAAATAAATGTATTTGTGGCAACTTTATTTTTTTTTATCTCTTAATTTATTATTTACAGAATTGGAAAAAAAATCTCAGACATTTTTGTCGGTTATAAAATATTACCAGACCTCTCCAAAAATATTTTGGAGATTTTGTTAACATTCCTAGTAAGGTTAAGTGGGGTAAGTTCGACATTACCATTTATTTTTAAAATTATGTTTGAAATATTAAATATTATGTTGGTATCATCGTAAAGTGCAACTAACACTCTTTCAATTTGCATTGAAATAAACACAAACGTGTACTGGAAATTACAACTTTTATGAAAAATCAAAAAAAATTCCGGCTTTGCCCCATGACGGAGCAAGTCCGTAAGCAGCCGTTTAAAGCTCATTGAAATCAATGTTCATTCGTTGTATGATAAAATCGAAATTCTCCATCCACCATTTACAAAAATGCTTTTTATTAGATTAAAATCGGTTGTTTAATTTCAAAGTTATAGATTTATAAAGAAGTTTTGAGAAGAGTTTGTTTGTACTTAGGTAATTAGGTACTTTAAATACACATTCAACATATATTTCGAACTTGCCCCGTGCACTAATATTTTCGAGGCAAGACTAGAGTAGTGATTTTCTCAAAACATTCGAAACAATCAATAGAATTTATTCATTTAAAGTGAATTTTTAAGCATTTTTCTAAATATCTACCAAAAATAATCGCTCAGGATAAAATATTTGTTGCAATATCACGACACGTATCTACTCAGTTCTAACTTGCAAGTGAACTTCAAAATGAGTGAGAATTTACATTGGTTATAAAAACAGAAAACTTACTTCTGAACGAGCAAAATATAGTTTGATGACTGCATAACAATCAAATACAGGTTTCTACTCCTTAGTCTATTTAATGTAATGGACATTAGAATAGATTTAAGGCATTAACGATCTTACCCCGTTTACGATCTTACCCCACGCCACCTTATTAACATTCCCAATAATTATACTTTTGGAAATCTGAAATTTTATGGTAACTATGAAGATCATGACTATTTAAATAAGCTAATCAAGACATGCCGGTAGCTGAATAACCAATCACAGCGCGAGGAGTTAACCCCATCAGCTGTCGGCATGCCTCGATTAGCTAATTTAAATAGTCATGATCTCCATAGTTACCATAAAATTTCAGATTTCCAAAAGTATAAAGAAGTATAAGTAGTATAAAAAAATATATATTTTTTCACAATTTCAACTTGCTCCAAGGACCTTCCCAAAATACGTCGCCAGCTCTTGGACCATAAATTTTTAATGACATTCAAGAATTATAATAATTTGTTTCTTTTGATGACTTCTATCAGAAATTCAATACTGAAATTGTGTTAAGGTGGACTATTACTTTAAACAGCAAAATTGAGGGTATATTTTACGTTTTTTTTATTTATTGAATACGATTTATTTATTATAAAAAATTTAATTTGGAACGATAGCGATGTTGTCATTAGATCTTGAAAAGTTTTTAACACTTTCGTTCAGTAAAATTTCAAAATTGGAATCGTCAAAAAAACTTCTTAAAGAAAGTTTTTCCCTTAAATGGAAAGCTCATTTTAGTAGTCTTGGTAGATTTTTAATCAATTATTAAATTCTACTTCACGAATACGTCCCTTTTTTGTATACGTGTTTTATAGATGACCCTGACCCTTAAGGGATGTACAAAATGGAAACAGATTTAACATGAAGTTTCAAATATTTAACGAACTACAAGCACTGTTACGTATTCCTCTTCAAACTTTAGATAACTACATAAGTTTAATAGGTGTAAGTACTATAATTTGTAAGTTGTGCATGTTTCTATAATATTCGTTTAAACGTATTTTTTTTCCTTAATTAAGCACTGCACAGCGAACAGTCCTAGAAATATATTTTTAAAAGTTCAAAAACCGATATTAAAAGTATTTTAATGGTACTGAGCTAACTTAAGGTTGTATTTGTAAATATTTCCACAATGTACGAGGGTCGTTCAATAAGTCCTTAAAAAAAGATAAAAAACTTTTAGCTTTAAAAAGTTTTACAAAAAGTAAAATTTCGGAAGCTCCTCAAATTGGCATTTGTTTGGAAGATTACTCCTTTGTTCGCCGCGAACCTTTGTCATTCAAACCATTTTTTAAAAAAATGTGTTAATAAAGAAAATCGTAAGAGTTCTAATCTGGTAAAAATGTGGGATATCACAGTTTGAATTTCCACGATTTTAGCCATTAAAACTGCACAGGTATGAGACCGTGGATTGTTTTGATGAAAGAGGAATTTTTTCTCAATAAAATTTTTCTTGCACCCCAAAAAATTTTAGTGTGCAAGAACAATTTTAGTCATAACCTTTCCAGTTGATTTCACCACCTCCACATCTCGTTCAGATCGCTTTTATCTTTAAAATTGAACTATTTTGACTGTTCTTTTGTATCTGGCGGATGGTGGTGAATTCATGTTTCATTTACAATTATAAAGCGATGTAAAAATGTATCCGGATTACAACGAAAAACCGCAAAAATAGTCGCAGACTCAATCATACAATTGCGTTTATCGTTTGGTCAAACGCGGCACCCAGCATGTCGAAAAAAATTTTCACAGCAAAGGATCTAGCCCAATAGTCATAAGCAAAGTGCCCCAGGCGGTTTTTGAAAAATGCTTCCGTGTGCTGATTTCTCTCCATGAAAAACTTATTGTCGCGCAATTTTAATCCGCTACCCCCACTTGTATTGGAGTTACGGGAGAAACTACCCCAGACGTTAAATTTTTTTTCAAGAAAACTATTGAAGATTTTTTCATGAAATTAAAACTGTACGTAGATATTGATAAAACGCATAATATATATTTTTTTCAGAATTTTTGTAAATCTATAAATGATGATAAATATTATTTTTATTTTTTGAGGGTGGTTTTTACATCAACCCTTAAAGTGACACCTTTTTTTAAAACTGTGATAAGTGCATTTATTATCTATCTTTTATTTAAAAAAATGTCGCTTTAAGAAATTAGTTGTCGCTCACCACCAAAATGAGGTCATCCAGGGACAGGTTTGTAATAAACAGCGCATTTCGTAAATGCATTTATGGCTTGTATATATATGCCATAATATGGTTTTTGTCAAGAAAAAAAGTCCTGAGACAGAAATTAATTTTTGAAATTTTTTAATAGGCTTATTAACAATATATTGCTGGGATCTTTTATCCATTCCTTGTACTAATAATAAATTCAACAAAAGTTTGCTAAATAATACCTATTTGTAATTATTTTGGATCTTATATTACCTACGTATATACTCAAATATTGTTAGTATTATTATTTGAATCAAATTATATTTTGGTTTGTTATAACTAAAAATAATTAGTAGAATATTAATTTAGAATTTGTTTACGGAGGAAGCAAAAACATCTGTAAAGATTTGTAAAACATTTGTAACAAGTGCATTGGGTTGTCGAATCTATGTATGTGTACATGGTACGATCGGTCAATAAAAACAGTATTTAGCATAAAGATTTAAGGAACAAATTGTTATTCTTGGTTTAATCACTGTGTAAGATAGCTGAATTTTTGCACTTTAGGTTTGGGAATAGACTTAGGTAACTCAGAAGTTGTCATGGCGGATAAAATAATTTCTTATATGAAGGAACGTCAATTAGAATTTCAATCGATGTAAAAAAAAGTTTTCAATAATAAATTCTACCGGTTTAGTAGACATTACCAGAACTACTGAAGAAGATCTTAAAATAATATTCAACGGTACTTATCAATTGGCGCAAGCATAGTATAACTATTATACTATTATAATACTATTTATTACATGGTCTTTATAAATCAAAACGTAAGCCAGCAAAAAATGAATTTGTAGGCAAATTCCAAAACTATATCGACAATTAGGTAAAGAAGAAGAATCCTATAGCGACTAAGCAAAGGTAATATTCAATTTCTAAATTACTATTACTTCCAATAAATTATGATTCTAATTATTTTTAGTTATAACAAACATAAATATAACTTGATTCAAATAATAATACTAACAATATTTGAGTATATACGTAGGTAATATAAGATCCAAAATAATTACAAATAAGTATTATTTAGCAAACTTTCGTTGAATTTATTATTAGTACAAGGAATGGATAAAAGATCCCAGCAATATATTGTTAATAGGCCTATTAAAAAATTTCAAAAATTAATTTCTGTCTCAGGACTTTTTTTCTTGACGAAAACCATATTATGGCATATATACAAGCCATAAAGCAATAAATGCATTTACATAGTCTATGTCTATATCTTGTCTATTACAAACCTGCCCTGGATGACCTCATTTTGGTGGTGAGCGACAACTAACATTCTTAAAGCGACATTTTTTAAATAAGAGATAGATAATAAATGCACTTATCACAATTTTAAAAAAAGGTGTCACTTTAAGGGTTTAAAAAAAAAACCACCCTCAAAAAATAAAAATAATATTTATCATCATTTAGAGATTTACAAAAATTCTAAAAAAAAATATATATTATGCGTTTTATCAATATCTACGTACAGTTTTAATTTCATGAAAAAATCTTCAATAGTTTTCTTGAAAAAAAAATTTAACGTCTGGGGTAGTTTCCCCCGTAACTCCAATACAAGTTGGGGTAGCGGATTAAAATTGCGCGACAATAAGGTTTTCATGGAGAGGAATCAGCACACGGAAGAATTTTTCAAAAACCGCCTGGGGCACTTTGCTTATGGCTATTGGGCTAGATCCTTTTAGTGTAAAATTGGAAACACGGCCCCTTGTAATATGTTTATGGTCTCAAATACCTCACATTCTTTAAGTTACCGATCGCTTAAAACCATATCGTGGATTTTATCGATTATACCCTATACACCGTTACTGGACATCCCGAACCATGTCCATCTTTTTTTGATCTATGGCTACGTTTAAATTCATTTACTCCATTATAAATAATGGCAAATGCAAGAGCAAATATGCCATGAACTTCAACCAACTAAGATTTGATTTCTTTCGGCGTTAAGCCTTTCAAATACAAATTTTATCAATGATGATAAAATATACTTTTTTCAATTTTTTTTTTAAAAAGACCAAAGTTCTGTGCTTTACTCGACGATAACATTTAAATCACGCGATCGATAAATCTATTGAATTATGAAAATTTGGAAAAAGGAAAAAAATTTCATGGATCTGCGGTCCGTTTCTTAAATTTTCTAAGGTCTTATTGAACGACCCCCGCACATTTAAACACTTAAAATATATTTGAAATATGATTAGATTTTTCTAGAGAATATTTTTTGTTATTGGTAATTTTCTATGATAATAAGCAGGGTGTTTCAAAACTGTACAATTATATTTTTACGACGTGTTATCAAGCTATATAATCAAGTTATCACTTTTAATCACAATAATAAAGTGATAAATTCAATTATGATCACTTGAGGAGTCCAGAAAATTCATCGTGGAAACTACAAGTGGCTGTCCAAGGAGCGTCGCGACACTGCACGAAAGACAAGAGTTCATCGCAAAGAAAATTCCTCGAGATATGATTCCATTCCTTTTACTTCGTGGTGCCAAGGCCGTAACCAGGATTGTTCTCCAGAAAAGATAAATTTTACAAAAAAAAAAGTTTCGACACTTTAATGTTTAATTCAGTTATCAAACTTTTAAAGTCTGCAACCCTTTTATGCGGCTAAAAATTGTGGGTCCAAAAACCCTCAATGAACTAGCATGTATAAAAGAACGTTGCAAAGTGGGAGGGGTATTTAAATTCTCTAATTATTTATAAATGATCTTTGAAGTTATTTGAAAGTTAATTGATTGAAAATGAAATTGATATCTTTTAAGAATATTATTTAGATATCAACAAGACATTCATTTTGGGTGGGTTACCAGGGATGCCAGTGACTGCTATCATTTTCCAGCTCTTTTCAATGATGATTAGATCACGGGGGCGGGGTATTATTTTGCACCGGATGCCATTACATTACGCTGCGGTTCCCGTCCTACGACAGACCTCTGATTTCTATACACTCTCCATCCTCTCATTAAAGTCAGGGGTTCAGGAGGATGCGTTGTCGTCTTTGCTGCTCGATTCTCTTTTCGAACAAAAGCTTCAACATGACATCTACCCCTTTCTCCAGCAAATTTCTTTCATCACCTGTGGTAAGGCAGTAAAACGTCGCTAGGCTGGAGTGGTAAACATCTCTGATACAATCGAGAAATTTGATAGCTGAATAAATCAGGTGTTCAATAAGTTGACCTGAGTATTTTGGCTATCATGTCTTGAAATATTAGTGTTAAATTGATTTGAAACAACAAATGGTTTTCCTTTGGATATGTTGTAAGGAGGTAAAACTTTGCAAGAGCCACATCAACAAGGATTTGATATTCAGTTATTCAACTTAAATGGAGGTGGGGTTCAGATTTGTCGACTTCTACTGTCATGATGTTCAACATTGAAGTATCGAAAGGAATCTTTTTCACAGGAGTCAACAGGGATCATCTCATCATAAACTGTAAACTTTACTACAAGTCGAATTTTGCCGACGATTTAATTTTAAAATGTTCTTAAACTCTGTTTATTAAATGCTGCTTAACATGTCTCCATAATTTGGTATTATACAATTTTGAAATGTCCTGTGGAAGCAAGCTGAAAAGAGCTTGAAAGCTCTTTTTAGTGTTTTAATTTTTTATTGAATAGAATAAGAATTTAAAATTTTGTTATACTTTAGTTAAGTAATTAAGGTGTTATCTGATAATTAGAGAAAATTTTTTGTTTAATGTGCTAAGTGTGGTTTAAATTGGTGTCGATAATCAATTTATAATTTGTATTTTGCATCAAGTTTTTGTTGATAACTTCCAAAAGGTAAAGTAAACACGATTTTTTGGATCTATCACTCCAAATAAAAGACTCATTCGAAACAACTTCAGTTGTAGTTATTAAGAAAACTTTTGAAATGAGTTGATAATGCGTTTGTATTTCCAACTTCAAATTGTTTAATGACTTAAAACATCTTCGAAAAAGAGTAAAAAGCTCTGGTTGTAATATGAAATTATCATCACTCAATCTTGAGGAAACACTCAAGTGTGGTAACAAGTATCGGTCTTATAAATTTTCATTTTATAAATCCATTCCAAATAACAATATTATATTAAAAATATTCAATAAGCATTTACTTGAGAGAGCTTTAGAGTTCCCTTCAGTTTTCATGATTACAAATTGAGGATATCCTCTTCTCATATCATGTGAATTTTATCTATGAAAAACACTTGAAATAAGTGTTTACTTGAGCGTAATGCGTATGCTTTATTTTGTTCTATAAAATGAACGTTTAAATAACTGACACTTTTACCACACTTGAGTGTTTCCTCAAATTTGAGTAACGCCTATAAAATCACCCTATACGAAATGATGTCTCGAATTTTTATATTAAAATACATTTACAAGCCCCAACAATTTTGTAAAAATGTATACCAATTATTATTTTGTGTTAAATTTACAATAAACAATTAAATGTTTTGTCGCTTATTTTTTTCAAAAATGTATAATGAATGGAATGTAAATACAGTAAAACCTGTTAAGTTTATCTAAGTCTCAAGTTATCTGGAATAGTGTGGGATTAAAAAAAAAAAACACTTAATGAAGTTCCTATGCATCATTCTTTATGTGTTTACTATTGACTCGAAATGTCCATTTTGAGACGTGAACTGTTAACAAGGTTTCACTGTATTTCACTAAGTTATAGCATATGTATATTGAAGAAAATTAAGATTCCATTCATCCTTGATGAGGAGAAAACTATTGATCACACAGCCCAAAAGAATCGATAGAAGCAGAGGACCGAGGCAGCATCCCACGGGAAAATGTCTTCTGCATCCAGAAACACTAAAACCCGTTCCTATATATCAATCGGAAGTTAACCCTCCATACTCTGGATAACGATGTTCCTGGTGTTAAAACACTTCTTCTTAGATAACCCAGGGATTCAAGGTGCTTACATCACAGACAACGTGGAATTCCAAAGGTTCGTTTGGATTCCTAACAGGTCAACAGTCGAATACCTACTGGAATCATCGTCCATTTCATCATGCGTTGAGATCAATGAGCTTCAAGTTATATCACAAACGTCATTAGTTTGGAGTTAGTGGCATGTAATCTACACTTTACTGGGCTACAGTGGTTTCAAAAGTAGTCCAAGTTTCTACGGCAGATACCATATAATGGCAAGTCTTATGGCCATTAGGCAAGTATTTTTCTTTCTCAATAGAAGGTTTGTGGGAGGTTGGAGATTTAAGCATCGGTATTTTTGAAATAATACCTTTCCAACACCACCGTACGTACAAATATCGTAGGTATCCATCTCCATAATATTATGAAAATTCTATCATTCCAATTCTAGTCCTACTTTATCCTAGATTTCATAAATATACCAAGACATTAAGTACCTATTTTTAATTCTTAACACCTTATTGAGAAGATTACTATGTTTACACTTAACAAGTGAAGCTCTTGATAAGTTACACTGTCAAGGACCATTAAAACTACCATGAAGAACCATAGTTTGGCTCACCAAATGTTTGAGTTATCGAGGGGAAGATCGACGCATCCAATGTTCGATTCATTGAGGGAAAAAGTTCGAGTTATCAGGAAATTATCGATTTCTCCAAAGTTCCAGATGGCATCTATAAAGAATCAAAACGACAGTTCGACCTATAGAGGGTATGCCGGTTGGGAGTTCAATTTATGGAGGTAGAGGTTTTCATGAAGCGCTCCCTCCAGCAATTCAATTCATCTACTAAACAGGGACATCTCAAGGAAAATGTTCGGTCTACTGAAATAAAAACTCAAGAGGGATAAATCGGAGCTGGAAAAAATGTTCGACTTATCGAGAGTTCACTTTATGTTATTTGTAAGCTCATAAAGGTGTACGAACCTCGTTTTTAGTTGATAAGATTCCATATAATGTTATGTTATGTGAGTTCGAAACCGCGGTTAAAAAAAAAGAAATAAGTCCGTACGGCCATTACATTGGGAATTTTCTTGAAATTAAAAAAAAAAAACATTTTCACCCTTGTAGATTGATAATTGCAGAATTTTAGAAAATTGATATTTTAGAAGAAAAACATCAAAAATTAAAAACCTTTCAACTACTTTTTTGAACTATTTAGGGGTGGAATTTTGAAAAATCCTTTTTAACCAATAGTTCACTCTGGAAAAACACTATAAAAATTAATGTTTCTATTTTCAATGGTTTAGCCTCCAGCATGTTTGTTAGTCAATCAGCCTCTTCCTTTATATATGAGATTTGTACAAACAATTCTGAAATCTCCTCGATTTTCATCCGGATCCAGATTTGAAGGATATTTTTTGAAGTGCTTACCTACAAGAAGTTTACTACTTTTAACCCTAACCCTAAACCCAGAGCCATCCTAATTTGAATTTTCCCAGGAAAAAGTTTCAAATAAGAGTTATAGGCATGGATGAGTCAAAGAACTGAAGCAGGTTCAAAGAAAATCGTTGGAGACGTTTTCGAAAAAACATGAAAAAGCTCAAAAGCTCCTAGAATCAAGTAGAGTTTTCAGTTAACCGATTTCAACCAAAACCTTTGCAGCATAAATATATGAAATATGACAACAAAATTACAAGTAGTGTGATATTTGGATGAAGCTTTCGATACGATATCGCTGTCACACAAAGATGTTTTTCTAAAAACCCCTTTTTTAGATTCAGGGGACCTCAAAACGTGTATTTCCAGTGAAAATTCGACCCGATTACAATATTTTCTTTACTAGGTATATAGTAGTAAAGAAAGTAATATGGAAACAACCTATATGTGAATACGAAATCTTTAACCTAAGAACCCTCCTTATTTGAATTTTCTCAGGAAAACGTTTCAAATAAAATTTGTAGGCATTAATGCGTTTAAGAACTTTAAAGAATGTCGTTGGAGCCATTTAAAAAAAATTATAAAGCTCAAAAACATATAGAATAAAGTAGAGCTTTCGGTTTACCAATTTCAACCAAAAGCTTCGTGGCACAACAAGATAAAATATAAAGACAAAATTCCAAGTGTGGTGAAATTCGGATAAAGCTTCTGATACGATATGACTGTCATAGACAGATATGTTTCGAAAAACCACTTGTTTGAATTCGGAGGACCTCAAAACGTGTATTTCCGGTGAAAATTCGAATTCAAAAATTCGACCCGATTACAATTCTTTTACTATATAGTAGTGAAAGAAAGTAATAATAAATATTGTTTAAATTGTTTACCTTATAGATAAAGGGAACCTTACACGATTAGTAATACAGTCAGTATCTCAAATTAATGACAGTATTACTGATCGTGTAAGGGCAATACTGATGCAATTACGTTGATATTGATGGAATTCAAAATTATTTGATTCCATGGAATCAGTATTGGCCACGCCGCTAAAGTAGCGATTTTAGGTGAAACTGACAGTATTATACTGACCGTGTAAGGGCCGGGTAAAAACTATGTAAAATTAAGATTGCAATAACACGTTTCAGTGTCAACATGCAATACTATCAGTGAATTTCGAATTTTATAATAAACCGTTTCTACAACAAACAGACCTTATAATTTAGTCAAAAAAAGGCCCTTTACTTATTAATAATTTATGTAACTTTTTGAAAACGGATTTATTTTTTTTTAAATTTTGACTAAATTTAATTCATGTGATTTCTTTCCAGAAATTTCAACATCTTTCGTTGTGAAGAATGGAGGGATTCCACCTGTACAGCTTCTGCTTATTGAAGAATGAAATGAATGAACAATTTTTATTTTCAGATAACGATTTTTAAATAGGTAGGTACTAGGTATCCATTGGGGATATGCAGTATGTGTTTTACTACTTATTGAAAGTGGGGGGGGGGATGTCTTATCATCCTGAATCGTGATATAACCGATTTATTTAACTAGGTAATTATTTTTCCATTCCTAAGTACTTTTGTTACTAAGACAATGTAAAATAGGTAAGAATAGAATCAATTTTTTTTTCAGACTAAAATTGTATCTACTTATCTATATTTTAAAGATAAAATAAAGATAGTTTTAAAGAGAAAAAGTGTAATTCAATACTTTTCAGCATTGACTAATTTTTTGACGAAAATATAGTTTCTACTATGGCTATTTTTAAATAAGAAATACAACGAATAAAATTATAGCGCATAAATATAATAAAAGAAACGTTGTGAATGCGGAAAAATTCGTTGAAAACTTTTATACATAGTTTAAAATTATTACATTAGCGTGTTTCGAGTGAAAAGAATGAAAAGATAGTACAAATTGGCGATGTAGCTCACGCTATCAATGACAACATTTGTCTGGTTATTAAAGTTGACATTTAAAGGACAAACAGGAAGTCGGAACCAAAAATAAACCACGATATTTCTGCCAAGACCTTCATAACTTACAACATGTAACCGTTTATTGGAGAAGTTTTAGACGTTTATTATAAGAAGACAGTTAGTTGTTATCAATTCATTTAACTAGTACAATTACGGGGGTTATATAGTAAAAAAAAAAAAAAAATTATTGGCTTAAAACATTCTGCTATGATTCCTGGTGATTTTTATATATAACTAGCTGATACCCGCTCGCTTCGCTGAGTGTATCTAAATTTAACTGATTGATTAAAAGATTTTCTACGTTCATAGCGAAATATAAAAATTAATCTATTATGACAGAAAAAAAATTATATACATATACTTTCAGATACTTTCATGGGATTTGACATAACCCTTTACCTTCCCAAACCGCAATCTAATGTGATATTTTTCAAAACAAAATAATATATTTTCGAGACCTTCCTTTTCCCCAAAGTAAGATTAGATGAATTCGGCTCGACCCCATCGGCCTCTGAACGCCTCACGTAATTATTGGATGTTCCCTTAAAAGAATAGATTAGTAGCTATCCTACAGGATCTTTAGCAAAACATCTTTAAAATTTGTTCCGCTAATAAATTGCTAATTTAATGTGATAATTTTCAAAACGTGTATTTTCTTAAAAAAAGAAACGTGATATTTGCGAGACCTCCTCTTTCCCCAAAGTAAGATTAGATGAGATTCGGCTCGACCCCATCAGCCCCTGAACGCCTCAAGTAATTAATGGATGTTCCCTTAAAAGAATAGATTAGTAGCTATCCTACAGTATCTTTGGCAAAACTTTATTAAAATTCGTTCCGTTATGTAATTGTTATTTTTTTTAAATTTTTAGTTTATTATTTTAATACGTTTTTTTTTTTCTAATTAATATCTTCGACAATAAACAATGAAAAAAGTTCAAATATTTAAAAAAATTTCATTATTAATTTTATCGGGTGTTAAATTGAAATTCATATTTATTTTCCAGTAAAAATTGTCAATTTTTTAATTTCAACTTTGTAGAGATTTCTTTCGTTATGGTGTAAAATTGGAAGAACATGCGTTAAAATTCTGTTTCACGAACCTTACCGAAACTTTTTAAATGTACGGTTTCTGTAGGATATAATTGTTTTGCCATCCAATAGGAACTAGGCAATATTCTAGCCTTAAAAGTAAACTATATTATTCTCCCTCAAACTACCACATTGCAAAAATCATATCAATCTTGAACTCTGTGATAAACAAAAAACATATCTACCCCACAGGAATAGTACATCTCTTCTGAGTAAAAAGTAGATCAAATCTTTTTAAGGAAACTGAGTTAAGACTCTATTTCGTGGATTTTAATAAAACTGCTTTTAAATACACGGTTCTTATAGAATACATACTTGTTTTGTTATCCCATGGGAACCGTTCATTATTTCGGTATAAGAAGTAACCTATATCATTCTCTGACCCCTAAACAACCACATTGTAAAAAAGGAAGTTTATCTTTTGCTCTGTAAAAAACAAAAAAAAAAAACTATCCCACGGGAACCGTACATCATTTTTTCTGGATATAAAGTATACTGTATGTTAAACCGGATTATAATCTATATCTATGCCAAATTTCATCCAGATCCATTTAGTACTTTTTGAGTGAAAGAGCAACAAACATCCATTCTTACAAACTTTCACGTTTTTAATATTAGTAAGATTTAGTAGTTGATTACAGACTACAAAAAAATATAAGCAATAAGTAATCATATCATTACAATATTAAATCCTTTCAATACAATAAAAAAAAACCTTCTCCTGAAAAGTGTTTTTTTTTAATATAAAGGCATTTTTTTTCAGAAACTAATTGACCAATTATAAAGTGGTTTTTTACCAAAATGATAAGCAATCTTTTGTGCAGAATTTGACTTTTTTTAAATCAATATTAATGATCAGGGGCTGAACAAAAAATGCAAAAGTTGAAAAAATGATCTAAAATTTTTCTCAAAACTCTACCGCTCTATCAAAATTTTTCTAATTTTAATCAGGACTTAAAAAAGGTCAAACTAAACTCAAAGCTATTTAAAAAAAGTAGTAAAAAGAATTAACTCGATAACTAGAGTCGTTCTCAAGAAAACGGTACATAGAATTTGATACTTTCTGAGTAAAACTTTATTTTTTCTCTTTAAGTTTTTTATTACGTCATAACAAAGGATAATCTTTTCTGAACAGATAAAAAAACAATAATTCGAAAATGTGAACAACTGGCTGAGCTACAACATTTTTAAGAGTATTTCTGAAAATCCAAGATGGCCACCCGGACGACCCCCCTAACAGTATAATAAACAGTATGAACATTTCATAAGTTTATAAAACATTTAGAAACTAACAAAGAAGTTATTCTAGATGTTCTCTTCCAATTTTGTTAATTTTGAGATATGTTATTCTTTATCTAAATCTAACAATAAGCGTTAATATTTCTCACATATTGAAACATAGCTTCAAAGTTTCTGAGTAAAATTCCTTTTTTGCAATTTTTATTTCAGAATACACCTGGATCATTTAAAATTAAAAAAATCTAATGGATTTCGTTAAAGTAATGTATAATCTTGCGATTTCTCGAATGAATAAGCAAAATAAATTTTTTGAAAAAATAGTAACTTCCAAAAAGAAATTGTTTTTTTATCAAAATGTTGACCTTAAAATCGGATTACTTACACCATTTATAACTCAGGAACGACATCCCAAATAGCAGAATAACTATTAAAATATCGGAAAAATTCACGGAAAAGAATCATACAGAAATTTAACACAATGTACCTACAGAATGTGATAATTGTTTTAATAGCCGAGGGACTCAAAAGCTGTTTCCATAGTAACCAAGTCATAGCCACAACAAAAGTTTGCTTAAACCTAATGGACTGACTGTATTACAATGCATTAAACAAATAACAATGCTTTCGTAACCAAGGAAACAAACAATGACGTCATAACAATGAATATGAGTCATTTTCTTTGAAAATTGTTCGCTAATGTTATAAGTTATGCAGTTAATAAGTTATAATAATTAAAAAATCGGTCAAATATACCCCAGATTATAAGATAACAAGTTGAATGAATTATGTATCCAAAAAACTGTACGGTTCCAGCAGGATGACTGCTTATCTTATCTATTCTACTTACACAGTAGAACCAATTTTTTGCTGGTTTTAAAGTAACACAAATCCCCCAGAACGTAGAAAGCCTGCGAGACACTTTTCCTAGAAAAGTAGTGTTAAAAATGTTGATGAACTAACTATGAAATCGAGCCTTTCAATGGATCTAAGGTCTGAAAGTTATACCAGTTTATTACGTTGAAAAAATCAAAATTACTGAAGGGTAAATACTATCTTATATTTGTCCTAATAACGGGGGTCGTTTTTTTATATTTTGCTATGAAGCTTTCTGTTAATCAAACAGCTTGATTTACGTGCGGTTAGTGAAGCGGGCGATAAGTAGTTAATAAAAATAATAAATTAAAATACACCAACTAAAATAAACTAAATGTTGCAGGAAAAAAATATCTGCTGCGAGGCAATTACAGTACTTTATTTTACTTTTTTTTAATGAAACTCGCTGTTGCTTAAAAGAACTGTAAGCACTTTATAATTATATAAATTTCTAGAAATATGCATACAGCCAGCCTCCATGCACATACGAACTCCCACCCTTAACCCCAAGAGACCCTTCCTTATTTGAATTTTCCCAGAAAAAATTTTAAACGTCCAAAATTGTAGGCATTAATTAGTCTAAAAACTATAGAAATTTTAAAGAAAATCGTTGAAGTCGCTTTGGAAAAATCTGAAAAAGCTCAAAAACTCCTAGAAAGTGGAGCTTTCGGTTAACCGATTTCAATCAAAAGTTTGGTGAAATTCAGGAAAAGCTTTAGTTGTCACGCACATACACACACACAGATATGTTTCTAAAAACTACTCCTACTTTTTTGAACTCAGGGGACCTCCAAACCAGAGGCGTGCGGTCCATACATCCATACATGCTGTAGATGCGGCGCATGCCTTTGGGTTTGTAAGACGATTTTAAAAATTGAATATTTTTAATGATTTATTCATTTCCTTTTTAATTTACGTTATTGCATTTGTAAAATCATTCTATAAATGATATATTTTAATCATTTATTTATTTTTAAATTTACGTAATAATGAAAGGTATCACTCATAAAATTGGCATAGTTTACCAAATCAAATGAACGGCAAAAGCCGAATGAATGCGTTGGCGACAGTAGCATGCGTTTGTTTGCTTCGAATTGGTCGCGCATGCGCACTAGTACGGTCGAATACTATCTCTCTCGGCATTTAACATAGCTGACAAACGGTTTGCAGATGCGTTTGCCGTTTTGAATCTAAACAGTGAATTTAATTGTTACTGATACTTTTTGTGAGTTATTTTGAATTATTGACCCAAAAGCCATACAAATGTTCTGTTCAAATATTCTTTAGGATAAGAACTATTTTCGTGGTTTTTAAATATATTATATGAGGCGGTTGTTGATGATTTTTGTAAGAAGGAACGCCGAATAAGGGTAATTAAAAAAAAATTTATAACACCACGTTTATCAAATTAAAAAATAAATTTTAAAAATGTGGTTCTTATATCCCCCCCCCCACTTCTAACCGCATGCTCTGTTTCAAAAGTCACCGCACGCCACTGTTCAAAACATATATTTCCGGTGAAAGCTCGAAATAAAAATCGACCCGATTACAGTACTTCTTTTACTATATAACAGTAAAAGAAAGTAAAAATTGAAAATTTTGAATTTTATTGTCGTGACAGACAAAATTTAAAAAAAAAAACAACAAACGCTAAAATCTCGGATTTTTATTTTGTTGGTTAAGACGTTATTGCGTAGTTCCATCCAATTGATGTTGACCTGTATAATTATGGTGTTACTATTTTTAAAAAATTTTAATCCGAATAACATCAGATATTTCATCTAGTCTTAAATTGGTATCTACCATTCAATAAAGTAGGCTTCATTATTAATAAATTTATCATCATTATTATAAATATCAAATATGTTATTAGAACCCTACAATATGAGCTTTTAAAATTATTAATATCCTTCGTAAAAAATCAATGATACAATTTGGATATCTATTATCTGCAGCCTGCAATACGAAACATTGGGAAAATTCCCATTATCTCATTTAAATTAATAAAGACCAACCCGTGATTCATATTGATAGATAACTAATTTGTGAAGGCAACGTTGAGCAGTCGCATGTTAACAAAAGCTTTTGTCGAATTTTCTTAAGTCAATATGACTCGATCACGTATAGTTTTGTCACAAATTGAGTTTCTCAATGCGAACATGGTGGTGACATTGAAATTTTGAACGGTTAGACCCCGTGGGCTTATCAATGCCACCCTCGATAAGTAATAAATAATGCGATTTTACAGTTCGGGACAGCTTGTGAGGGTGCAGACGAGGGCGAAAGACGTCATCATTTTTACATTCACGACCGCGACATAGTACACGGTCACAAAAAATTGTAATATTATTTTTTTTGGACTATAGCGGCACAGTACCTACTCAAATTTATAACTGGCGTGATACGAAAACATTTGCTCTTATAGACAAAACGAAAAAAATTAAATAATCGAATTTTAAATAAAACTTATAACTATAGGCTCTCTACATCTAGGTATATTATGGTTTTGGGAAGACAAACAAATCATCAACTTTATCATGACACAATCGTAAAAGTTTTCAAGCTTTCTTTCATCAATCAATAGAAGGTTTTCTCAAGTTTATATAAACTCGTTCAATTTAGTTGAATTTTTCATGATCCATGTATTGCTTTGGCATTAATTTAAAGAAATTTTTCAATTTTGTTATAATTTGATTGTTGATAGAACTATAAAAACGTTTTCCAAGCAGTAGCAACAACTAACCCACTAAGTAATTCATGAAATACAGAGTAAAAAAAATTGTGATAAGGTCACTTAGTGGTTGACTAGATAGTTGCCCTATATGCCAGTGGTCCTGGGTTCGAATCCCAATGATAGCCTAAGATTTTTTTTAATGGGTTTTCAGATTCAACGGTCGCTAATGACCATAGTATTTGATTCGACCTTAAATAAAACAAAAAAAAATGTGATAATAACAGAGGATAATTTAACAAAATAATAATTACTTAATTAATTTTTTTTTGATATTGATCGTTAAGAAAATATAAATTATCTCTCATTAGTAATAGACCTAAAACTATGGTAAGAAATAGAGGAAAATGGGAAAAAAATGCAATTTTCTAGGGCTATCGATGCTATTTTTGAAAATACATAGAATTAGGTACATTTTAGGTGAATTAAGTATAATTCACTCTGCGAAGGTTTGACGAGCAACACAATAACCTTGCGTATGGGGAAAGCGAAATTCTTTGGTGCCCCAAAAATAAATCCATAAGGTACCTCGGAGTGTCCTTTGACAGCAGGCTGAACTGGAGAAACCACATCACCTCAAAAATAGAGGAAGCAAATATTCGCTTAATGATCTACAAAGCTATGATCAGACCAATACTAACTTATAGCTGTTCTGTATGGATCAACACTTCTGAGGGGAATCTTAAGAGGCTGCAAATTTTCCAAAACAAGGCGTTGTGCATTATATTGAAAGCACAATGGTACATGCGACCCACGCAAATTCACAACGAGCTAAGCATGATAACCATAAAAGAGCACATAATAAGTCAAACTAAAAGAGTTTTTTGGTAACATTTCCCTCTGCTCAAGTGCCGTCGAACTAAACTTGGGCTATTAAAGATCTTGGAGAATATTAAAGAGAAGACTCCCGCAGGAAATTCTTTAAAAAAAATTCTGAAATATTTTTCAATAAATTATTCCGAGAATAAATGATAAACTTCCAGCCATTACAGACATTAAAAAAATCACTCTCATCAGCACTATGCATAGCGACTTTTGAGGTTCGCTGAGCAATTATTATATACTGAACTATCATAATTTTTTTTGAATTTTTTCCCAAAAGTTTGGTCGCCTTTAGTGATGAACACAATAAAAGATTCCATCCAGACATTTTTACAAAAAAAAAAAAAAAAAAAAAAAAAATGAGGAAAGTAGAGTCCAAGTATAGTGAAAGGTTACTGTTGGGCATTACAACGATACGTCTCAGAAGAAAAATACAAAAGAAAATCTTAAATCAGTATTTTTTTTTTTTTTGGTTTTTTTCAGTCGCTTTAACAGCTAAAGTCATATCACGACTGTCTAAAGTCTAAACACAGAAACTTTCTGTTGGTCAATTAAGGGGGACGATACATGTAACCACCATAATTTTTACCGTTTTTCGAGGACTTTTTAAACTGGGAAGGAATAACTAAATCATTTTGAAAATTTGTCGGGTTATTTATTATATATTGAAGTACAGAAAAAAAAATTTTGATTTTCTTTTTTTCAAAATGGCCGCCGTAAAAATGAGTCTGCCGAGACCCTCTCGGAAAAGGATATCAATTTGCGGGCATTCTCCCTTCTCGTACGGTGTTCTGAACTTAAAAAAAAATAGTTTGTACGTGTTCATAAAACATATATCTTCAAGTTAAACTAAAAAAAAAAAAGTCAAAAAATCGTGAATTGGCACACCTCAAAAAAAAGTTCGATTTTTTACCCTTTTTTTCAATGGTTTTTTTGCTAAAAGGGGTTAATTTTTGAAATTTTTTTTGGAATGTTTGAGGTTTAACTAGATTCTAGAAGCTATTACAATAAAGTAGATGTGTACAAAATTTCATTGGAATCGGTTGAGAACTTTTTGAGTTATCCTGCCCGCCAATTTTAAAAAAGTCGTTTCGAAAAAAACGCGGTTAAAGTTTTTTTTTTTTTTTTTTTTTTTTGAGTTTTTAATATATAAATAATGACAATTTTGTTTTGAAAATTTACAGGCATATTTTTGAGATGATATTCTAACGATTTATGAAAGAAAAAATATCGTTTTTTTTTTTACATATATCGCCCCCCTTAATCAGTATTATTAATGCTCTTAGACTGTAAGTACTTAATCTGATTTTAATGCATTTTGTGTATGTATTTAATGTAATGCATTTTGTTGAACAGTGCAATTAAGTAAAGATCGTAATAACTTATTTTACTCTTTTTGATTCTTTCGTAAACACGAATTTAATTTTTTTTATAAAAAGCTCTTATTACTAGACTATTTGATAATTAAAAAAAAAAGAAAATAAGTCTTAAAATTGAAAGTGTTTTTATTAACTACCTCTACCCTATTCTTTATAAAGTACTCCTAATAAAAATAAAACATAATTAATATTAATTCTCCACATTAAGTAGTGAAAAATTTATCAAAGAAGTTATTTTTTAATTATATAAAAAGGACAAAATGGATAACCATCATCTTATAATTAGTTTCTCATATCGCCATTGCAATTAAATCCAAATGAACGTGTTAAATCAACTGAAGATTATATTAATTGTGTTAAAAATTTTCGGTTTGTCACCGTATGTTTCGAAACAATATAAATTGATGTACCAAATGTATTCGATTGTGATATTTTTCGCAACGTTTTCGTTAATGTTTTATGGTGCAAAATTTCATTATTTATCGCTAGGATCTGACACGAAAATATGGCGTATCATAAACGGACTATTATTTGCATTCAACTATGTTACATTAATATGCATTTATTTAAATGCCATTTGTAATCATGATTTTGAGGACATATTCCATGGTCTTAATAAGTATCACTATTTACAAACAAGGACCAACTGTAGGAATCTGACAATTCTTCAATTTATGTTTACACTGATTGCTCTATTTTTTCTTTCTTTGGCTTTTTTTGAAACTACCCTTACGTGGATAGACATGTTCTACACAATTGTCCTATTTTATTGGGCGTTATTTCTTTCGCAACTGCAATTACAATGGTTTATGTTAGCGTGTGTCGTTTTGGATCAACAATTTTCCAAGATTAACAAGAAAATCGAGAATGCAACAGAAAACGATGGAAGTCGTCTTCAAATGATAGTTCATATACAAAAAACTGGAGAAAAAATTAACGAAAGAATGAAATTTAATCTCACAGTTGAAATACTTTCGCAAACCTTAGCTCTTACTTGTATAAGTTATTTGATTTTTTCAAAATTTTATCGACAATTCTTCTTAAATACTGAATTGAAGCATTATTTCAGTTATAACGCTTTTATTTTTGTTACCATTTTTAAAAGTCTATTTTGTTATTTTTTATTTATTTTTGTATGCATGAGAGTTTCTTCCAAGGTGAACATTTCGTCATAAATTATTTTCGCGGATCAATAACATTTATTGATTTCAGGTTAATGATTCGTTATGGATTTTCATAAACTTTTGGAATCGAATGCCACATCACTGCTTCAATTTGTGTCCACATTACTTTATTTGCTTAAAGCTAATGAATTGTCAATTGGATTTCACAACAATCGGTCTTGGAGTCATTAATTATCAACTTCTTTTAAAGGTATTAAAACAATACAGCAATTTTAGTTGTGATTAAAATTTTTTCAATCAGTAGTTTCTAACTTGAAGTAAAATTATGTAAAGTTAGGTTCACTTTATTCAAGATTGCTTTTAAAAATTTCTTGCATTAACGTCTGAATCTATCCCATATAAGTTCAAGCTAGTTAAGTTGGTGTCATTAGTTGGTTTTATTTGGTCAGAATTTAAAAATCATAGTTCACTTAATCTAAAACAAACCAATACGAGCTTAATTAATTAATTGGTCATAATTATGACCTGAAATCTGGCAAAATAAATTATCATAGCAATCAATTTGGCCTAAAAAAGTTATACGGGTTAAGAGCTCGACTTATAAAGGTGTTGTCGATCAGGAGTTTGTTTCATAGTGGTGGAGGTATCCTAGAAATTTCTTCGAGCACTTTAGCTCATCCACAGCCCAATGCTAGATATATTATAATGACTTACAGCGACCAAATGGGGAGCTAACCAGGATACACCTCGTCCAACTGACCTGTCTTATGTACTACCTACAACGAAATATGGAAACAAAGTTATGCAAGCCAGGTATAACTGCAGAAACTTGAAAAAGTTCAAAACGTGGCACTAAGAATCATCACGGATGGTGCAAAATTAACGGAGATCACAGCAATGCAAACTGAAGCTGCTGTCGAACCATGACAGACTCGTCGAGACGTGGCTACATTAAAAACATGGGGGCGTGTAAAGCGGATGAACTCTGAACAATGGCAACACTATCGCAAAGCTCAAAATCGACTCAAAACGAAAATCTCTCCTCTAACAAAGGCAGAAGAAATCATTAACAAATATGGTTTAAAGTTAGATAATCCTACTCCTGTCAATATAATGAACGAAACATATAGCCATCTCCTTTCCACCACCCTTCGATTATGAGTCAAAACTTCTCAAAATCATCTTATATGGATATCAAGCTACGGAAAGCCTCTCTAGAAACCATTCAATCCATGTATCCACGGTCAGAGTTCTTGCAAATCTGAGATGGTTCATCCATCGCAGGATCTGGAAGACTAGTGCTGGTTACCACAACGATATATTTGAAGGATGTGCCGCAGTTGGAGAACTTCTAAGCTGTTTTGGTGGGGAAGTACAGAAAGTTTTACTGGCTACGCCCGAATTTAATGAAGCTAAGACGAAGTAAGACGTACTATAAAGCTGTCTTCTTTATTGATTCTCAAGCTACAATAACAGCACTATCATTTAACTACCCCACCAACTGCGTTCGTACTAACAAATGCTGAGTCGCTTTGGACATAATAGCTAAAACAGGGTGGCACCTGTCATTACAATGGATTCCCAGTCATTTTGGTATCTTGGGAAATGAAAAACCGACATCCTCGCTAAGTCTGGCACCTCTCTAAATCAACTGCTAATCCTTATATCCCTAACATCAGCTCAGAGCCACATCGCAAGCACTATCAACTGGCATTCCTATAACACTCAAAAAAAATGAGAATCCTTACTGGAATTCTCTATCCCATGACTTCTCCCCCACCAGGTGTCAGTCATAGCTTTCCGAACTATCACAGGACACGACTACCTATACGAGCACTTGCACCGTCCTACCGTCTCCAATCTGCTCCCTCTGCAATGAGGAACCCTTGAGCGTCATGCATCTTGGCAACTGTTCTGCACTTGAAGACGTGAGGGATGTACACGAAAACAATAAAAACCAACTACAGTGGTACCTTGAGATACTAATGTCCTCACATTCTAAAATGTATACCCCTGACATACACCGAAAAATTTGAGATATGAATTTGCGATATGCGATTTTATTGAGTGGATGAACATAGTTTTTTGGCCTTCAGTGAAAAAATACTTAATCGATAATGGTCTACCGCTTAAGTTTGGACTTCTGTTGGATAATGGTCCCGCTCATCCTCCTGACCTTGAGGATGACCTTTTAGATGAATATAAATTTATTAAAATTGTCTATCTGCCACCCAATACAACGCCTACCCTTCAGTCCAAGGATCAACAAGTTATCTCCAATTTTAAGAAACTTTTTACAAAGCATCTTTTCAAGTGTTGCTTCGAAGTTACCAAAAATACTAAATAAATAAATATCTATATATGGTATATATCTATACCAAAATAAGAAATTAAGCTATTTTTACAAAAAAATATAATTAGATATTTCTAGATCTTTATTTCATAGAAATTTCATGAAAATCTGTTAAACTACTTTTCCAGGAACAGATATAAGCTATCTTATAGGTAGGGTCTTTACGTTTTTTAAATATTGTAAAATATTAAGAAAATTTAAAGCCTTGAGGACCTTTCACACCAAATGTCATATGAAATCATTTATTAATTTTAGTAGAATGGATTGGTAGCTATCCTTTAGAAAGTGTACCTTTTTTAGGATCAATAATATTTAATGTGTTATGTTAAGATCTGAGGTATCAGATTTTTAATAAAAAAACATTATGTGTGTTATTACTCGTTTATAATTATTTAACTGTGTTTTGGGTTAGTTTCATATCGCTAGAACGCATTAATATGTATTACCTACATTATTTTAAATGGGAAAAATTGCTTTAAAATTTTTTTGACATACGACGATGATCACAGAACGAATTAAATTTGTACCTCAAGGTACCACTGTACTCTCAAATCTCTACTGGACGGCGCGGCACCGAATGGCAAAAATGTCAAGAGTGGGCGTTGGATACGGAGAAGAAGATTTATTGAAATGAAAATACGTAGAGTTAGACAGAGATGAATCGGAACCGGGAAAACTTTTTAACTTATCTACGAGTTCGAAATATCGATGTCCAACTAATCAATTGTTGTTTTTCTTAGGGTGCCATCTTTCTTAGTAGGTGGATGATCATTATGACAATTTATTCCTAACAACTGACAATCTAAAAAGTTGAGCTGCTGAGCATCAATCTTGAGAGTTCGTTGTATTTCAAACGTAAACTACGGGTATTAATTTGTTGAAATAAGACGGGATAGCAGAAGTTCAAGGCAAACAAGGGAAAACTTGAAATCTAGTTACGGAAAAGCGAACTTTTATTATATGCTTTCTTTCAATCCTTTTTACTTTCTTTTACTACTATATAGATAGTAAAGAAAGTATTGTAATCGGGTCGAATTTTCGAATTCGAGATTTCACCGGAACTACATGTTTTGAGGTCCCCTGAGTCCAAAATATCTGGTGCGAGGCGTCACACTACTTTCTTTTACTTTCATTTATGAAACTCGCTGTTAGAAGAAGAAAGATAGAAGAAATATACGCACTTTGTAACTATACATATAAACAGAACTATATGCATACAATCTATAGGGCTACGCATATATACGAATTTCTAACCTTCACCCCAGAACCGCCCTTATTCGAATTTTCCCACGAAAAAGTTTCAAATAAAACTTGTAGGCATCAATGAGTCTAAGAACTATAGGAAGTTTAAAGAAAATCGTTGGAGCCGTTTTCGAAAAAAATTGAAAAAGCTCAAAAACGTCAAGAGTAAAGTAGAGCCTTCGGTTAACCGATTTTAACCAAAAGCTTCGCGGTACAACTAGGTATAATATGGAGGTCAAATTCCTAGTTTGGTAAAATTCGGATAAAGCTTTCGATACGATATGGCTGTCACACACAGACACACACACACAGACACACACACACAGACACACACACAGACACACAGCCACAGACACAGACATGTTTCTAAAAACCCCTTTTTTGGACTCAGGGGACCTCAAAACATGTATTTCCGGTGAAAGCTCGAATTCGAAAATTCGACCCGATTGCAATACTTCCTTTACTATCTATATAGTAGTAAAAGAAAGTAAAAAGTGGTTTTTAGAAACATGTCTGTGTGTGTGTCTGTGTGTGACACCAAACTTTTTAACCTTTTTTACCAAACGTTTTAGACTCATTAATGGCTATAGCTTGTATTTGAAAATTTTTTCCTGGGAAAATTCGAATAAGGGCGGTTCTGGGGTGAAGGTTGAGAATTTGTATATACATATAGCCCTATAGGTTGTATGCATATGGTACTGTTTATATGTATTGTTACAAAGTGCTTATATTTCTTTTAACTAACAGCGAGTATTTTCATAAATGAAAGTAAAAGAAAGTAGTGTGACGCCTCGCACCAGATATTTAATCTATCTATTGTTATGAACTTTAATAAAGTCGGTTACATCCACAACTTAGTGATAAAATAATATACAAGGCATATTCCTGTATGTAATAAGTAGATAATAAATAAATATTATATAAGTACTTCGAATACACGTAAATATTGGAAAAGCTAAGAACTTAAGTTGCATAGATAATAGATTGCCGTTCTCTCTTTAAAACATTCTATCTGTATTCAATGTATCTCTGTTAACGATTGTTTTGATTGTTGTTTTAAGATGTAAACATTTGCATTTACTTCTTTCTCACTATTACTGACTGTGCTATATAACCATCCCTCTTCCTCTTTTTATATTCGAATACGCTCATCAATGTCATACTCATTAAGGGCTTAAACTATTTTCTAGGATTATTCCTGTATGTAATAACGACATGAAATAAATGTTGAGGAGTCAACTAAGAATTTGTAAACTTGGAAAACTTAGGTACCTACCTCATTTATTTCATCCAATATTACAACACAGGAAATAAAAGAAATGCGACACCAACCTTTATACGCAGTATAAGACATTATCGAAATTTTCGCCGACCTGAACGTTGGAAACTCCAAAATGAATTCGATCAATGAATAACCAACACTTAAAATTAAGTTTTTAACATAAAAAGTCTTTCGAAAGTCACTTTTTAGAACATATTCAAGTCAATTTTGGAACCTTGAAAACAAGCCGGATCTAAGATGTCGGCCATTTCAGGTCGTCGATTTTTCTTTCGACTTTTCACCGATTTAAATGTTCGGGGGTCGATTTGAAAATCGAGCAATGCGTTAAGGGCATGTAAAACGTGTTGAATGTCATAAATTTTCTGGTCTATACAGGATTTGAACCCAAATATTCCCATTTCGAAAAATTCGAGAAATGACAGGTAGCATAGCGAAACGGCGCTCAATTAACACTAATTGGGTCGACCGAAGTCGCGATCCGAAGTATAAAGAATCGAAAAATTGCATTACACTTATCCACCTCGGCAATTTTCGTAGCTGTCAATATTTTATCCGTGAATTAATGAGAAAATATAAAAAATGTAATATAGGTATTTAGAGTAATCTCCGACACAAAAAAAAATCTAAAAAGTAAAAATATCTGCTGCGAGGCGTCACAGCAATTTCTTTTACTTTCTTTTATGAAATTATCCGTTGGTTAAAAAAACTATAAGATCTTCTTTTTTTTAATTTGATTTATTTAACTTAGCATCAACTTCTAGGTTATTAGCGACTATAAGATTTTTATAACTATATATAAATAGAACTACATACATGAAGCCTCTATGCATATACAAACTCCGTTAAACTAAAACGAACTCGTTGAAAGCTCAAACTATAGAATAAAGTTGAGCTTTCGGTCAATCGAGTTCAACCAAAAGCTTCGCGGCACAACTAGATGTAATATGCAGGCAAAATTCGTGTGATGAAATTCGGATGAAGCTTTCGATCCGATATCACTGTCACACACAGTCACACATCCAGACATGTTTCTAAAATCCATTTTTTTGGATTTTTTAAAGTTTTGTTGATACCGTGAAAGCTGATTATTTGTTACAAAGACAAAAAACTAACTTTTACAAACGACATTTTGAACTTTCTTTGGAGAATGCCAAAGAGCTTCTTGTCTAAAAAATATATCTTAGATTTCCAATTTCCCCATAATTTTGAAAGCACCTTGTATGGCATATAACTTTGGATTTTTTAATGTTATTTTAAAATTTAAACGAAAGATGGCCAATTATAAAATCCACCTTACCAATTAGTAACTAATTTATCAAGGCAAAGCTCGTATTGATATATTTTAGGTAAAGTGCTAACTATATATACAGGCCCTCATAGATTTCAGTTTTTAATAAATTATCTTTCGTGGAACAAAAAAATAGAGTTGGGAAACACTGAGCGAAGCTAAAGT
Source organism: Sisyra nigra (assembly GCA_958496155.1). Taxonomy (NCBI): domain Eukaryota; kingdom Metazoa; phylum Arthropoda; class Insecta; order Neuroptera; family Sisyridae; genus Sisyra; species Sisyra nigra. Next base: position 8,121,216 of record OY292318.1, read on the forward strand.
TATTTCACAAAAAATTAAGATTTTATTTATTAATTTTTTTCCAGATTTTTCTACTTCTTGCATCTAATGTTACCATAGTATTACAATTGGATAATTTGTTATTATAAAAAAATTTCAAACTGACCATTTTATTTTCTTGTTTTTATGAACCTATTGCATCAACTGGACATATAAAATTGCAATTTTGTGTGAAAATATGAATAAATATAGCTAAACAGTTTTCAAAAATTTATCTCTTATTCCGAGATTAACTATTTTTTTAAAATTCGTATCACATCTAATCAAGTTTTATTACTTTCAAGAAGCTTTGCAGTTTAGAGAATAAGAATAAAATACTTAGGGGCCATTCATAAACTACGGAAGTAGTTTTTGAGGCTTATTAAGCCCCCTCCCCCTCCTATTGTAAGACATCGTAAGATTGCAACTGCTGCCCCCTTCTTTTTAATAAGAAATTTTCGTAAATATTAGCATATAAAATAAGACAACGTTTAATCAGAGCGATTCTCAGGGCGAAATTAGTAAAATTTACAATTCAAAAGCATACGTAAAACAGATTCTCTACCCCCTGCCTATATTAAGAATTGGTAATATTCAGTTACCCCCCCCCCCTCCAAACGCCAAATATTTTAAAATTTTCTTTAATTCAGTGTCTATATCTTCTTAATCATAAAAGACTTGAATGTTACTGCACCAAAATTGAAAAAATAAAGCTTCTATAATTCTTCAATGAAGAATACAGCTTCATGGTACATCTTAACTTCGTGGAGTTTGAAGGCTAAACTGCCTCTACTTCCCCATCAAAACATCTAAGAGGTTTTTCAACAGCGGTGCATCCTTTAAATGTATCGGTGTAGTAACCAGCTCCGGTCTCCCGAAACCTGGAATTGATGAACCAGCTGTATAAATGTGCAAGAATTCTGGCCGTGGGTACATGGAGTGAATGGTTTCTAGAGAGCTTTCGGTAGCTCGATATCCATATAGGATGATTTTAAAACGTTTTGACCCATTAATCGAAGCTAAATCACTACTGAATATAATTTATTCGTGGAGCGAACACTTTTACGAGAGGTGCGGTTCTTTTGAATATTAGTACGGCGCGTTGAACAGAGATGACGGGGCAATGTCCATAATGCATTTAAGCATTACGGACTTGCGCTGTGATGATAAAATAGACCGATACTAACGCCTCTAAAAACAACGCGCCGTACTAATAGCCTAAAAGTAATCTGACGTTTTTTCCGTGTCAGGGAAAATTTTTCGGGATCATTTTTTTGATTAACAATTCATGTATGCCATGAAAACGAAGCTCTATAGTAATTGCGATATAAGTAAGATATAAGTAGCTACTTTTCAAAGTAAATGTTTTAATCTTATTCATGCATTGTTTTACTGAATTATTATTCTAAGATGGTTGAACCATTTCAGAATCCCAGATTTCTTGATAACCAAGAATATGTATGGAATGCAGACTTCATTTTCATCATTAAACTTCAAATAGTATGATTACAGCAACTGCAAAACTCGAGAAAAGTAATAACTTATTTACTAATAATATGTGTCATTTGTATATATAAATATTTTCTAAATAAAATATTAAAAATATATTTTAAGAATTATTTATATTTAATTTAAATAAATAAGTAAATAAATAAAACAAAAATTCAAATTACGCGCGCCTAGTTAAAAAAAAAACCGACCGGTTTTGCGGCCAACTTCATCCTGTTAATTTTTAGATTTTCACTCTCATAATTTTTTCATAACGCGCCTAAAGAAGTATAACTTAAAAAAATTTACAAGTCACAGGTGACTGCGATGTTGGGTACTTTATTATTACACAGTATACTTATCTCGGATCTCTCTGTCACACATTTCCACGCGCATTAAAATTTAAATCTTTAAAATTAGAAAACCTCTAATAGGACCAAACTTTTTGCAGACAAACCTATATCAACATGTTCGCAATAAACAGCGCTTATGATAATATAATTTTTTTTCTATTATCTTGATGTTGCAATGTTTTATTAAAAAACATTTTTTTTTAAATAATTAAAAATAGTCTGTCCAGAATTTTTTTAGCCAACCCATTTTAAATATATTTTCTAACTTACTAAATTCATGATAAAATATGTTTCATTCTATTATCAACTCGGTGAAGGTCGATGTAGGTTCGGATCTTAGACTATAAGAACAATGAATTAATTACGCTATTACCTACTAAAAAACAGTAGAAAATATTTCAATTTATGTTTTAAAGTACTACCTACATCCGTACTTAGAAATAACATCAATACTTTAATAAATTACTGTCACAACGACTTGAAATTAATTATTAAAATGTAATAAGTTTTTATAAATTAGAAATACCTACTTATATAATTTTTAACGTAGAAAATAAGCTCATTTACTGTTCAAGTTCATTAATGTGATGACTTTTCAATTTTTAAAATTAGATAGAATGAACGTTTTAAAACAACTTGAAATTGTATTATTTGTTTTGAGCATTTTTGGTTTGTCACCGTGGATCTCGAAAAAATTTCAATTACCATACCGAACATATTCAATCTTGATATTTTTCTCGATCACATTGTTACTGTTATATGGAATTGTATACCAGTTTAAGTCATTTGATTATATGAGTGCAATGTGGCGTTTCTTAAACGGTATTTTACTGGCATTTAATTATTTAAAATTTACTTGCGTTTATCTAAATACTATTTACAACCAAAAAGATTTCCAGGATATTCTCTCAGGCTTGAATAAGTACCACTATTTACAAACAACAAGCGACCTCAGAAGCATTCAAAAGTCTCAAGTTATTTTTACATTGGCAGCCGTCGCTTTTTTATTTATGTGCTTTTTTGAAAGTGTAGCGATATCTTGGATTGACTTCATTTTTATGACGCTTTTATTTTATTTACCCGATTTTCTGTCGCAAGTTCAATCTCAATTCTTTGTGTTTATTTGTATTGTATTGGAGCAACAAATTTCAAAAGTTGAAACACGAATTAACAATGAACAATCACAACAAAGTGTTTTGTATTATGTGAAAATTATAAACCACATTAAGGAAATTTGCAAAAAAATTGATAAAAAAATGAAATTAATCATTACTTTAGGACTCTACTCGCAGGCTTTAACTCTTATAACAACAAGCTATTTAATTTTTTCCAAGTTTTATAAAGAAATGTTTCTTAATATCGAATTTAAATATTATATTTATTATAATGGATTTATTGTATTTTCGATTTTTAAATTTATAATTTGTTGTTACTTTCTCATTTTTGTGTGTCGGAGGATTTCATATAAAGTAAAGGGACGAATATAAATTGTGATTTATATAAGCTAAGATAAGTCGTTGGATTTCAGATTAATAATGCCACGTCTACGTATATAAACTTTTGGAATAGAATGTCTCATCAATGTCATAAGTTATGTCCAAATTATTTAATTTGTTTGCAGTTCATGAGTTGTCAATTGCATTTTTCAACGATGGGTTTTGGAATTGTTAACCATCATCTGGTATTGAAGGTATTTAAATTTTATACTGCGATTTTTTTTTTTTTGGTTATTCACTTTTAAAAATTAATCACTGGAATGTCTCAAATAGTCTGTAATCGCTATACAGTGGTACCTTGAGATACGAATGTCCTGACATACGAATGTTTTGAGATACGACATGAAATATTCTAAAATGTATACCTCCCCGAGTCGAAATTTAAACCTATTTTAGACCTCAAAATCTAGGTTCAAGTAGATTGAAACATGACCATTTGCATTTGAATTTTAGGCCTCTTTTGAACCTACAAGTGGCATTTATCGGACAAAATACCATGTTTAGGCTCAAAAGAGGTTGACAGCAAAAACTTCAAATGGACCTCTCTCTCTCTCTCTCTCTCTCTCTCTTTTCTCCACTCTTTCTTTGTCACTCTCTTTTATTGTTTTATTGGTAGTTTTTTTTTTCAAATAGAATAACATTTTTATTTTAATATTTTGTTTTTTTTTATTCATTAAATATACAAGTTTCATTAATATAAGCGATAAATTTAAAAGTAATAAGAATATTACAAATATCAGTTCTTAGTTCTTAATTTCCTTGTCCTTGTTTACCAGCTCCTTTATTGTCGCCATTGCCATAATTTTTTCCAGGATTTCCTTTTATTATAATCCACAATATACCCAACCATGTGCATTTCTTTAGAAATTTTATTTAATTCTATAACATATCTCTGATTACTTTCAAGATAATACATTAAAGCAAATTTCTTCACACTTTTTCTATTAAACTCGGTTTTTTCACTTTTACATTTTTACATTTACACTTTTAGGCCTTTTGATATAGACAATATTGAAAAATAATCAAATAATGAAATAAGTTTATTCAGTTGTTGTATAATAACTCGTGTAGCACTCGAACGGTTAACAAGAGAATGAGTAAAAATTAACAAGAATGAACAGGATTAAGGATCAAACCCGTAATGGATACCAGAATACACAATATTATACTAAGCATCTAAGTATAGGAAAGAGAGAGATCAAAAATTTGGGTTCTTAGTAAATAATATTTGCAATAGGTATTGTAAAAAAAAGGAAAATTACAACCATATTTTATGTTTTATAATCATAAACCTTTTTTTAGGACGAGACGATATGTTCACAAAATATAATAAAAATTTCATGTAGGTTAAAATGAAGACGATGGAATCGTTTAGGTCTACATGAGGCTCATTTTACTTGTTGGAGGTCCAAAAAAGGGTAAAAGTACCATTTTAAGGCCAAAAGAGGTCTGAAATTTCGACTCGGGTCGACATACAACGAAAAATTTGAGATACAAATTTGCGATGTGCGATTTTATTGAGTGGATGAACATAGTTTTGGGGTCTTCAGTGACAAAATACTTAATCGATAATGGTCTACCGCTTAAATGTATCCTTCTGTTGGATAATGCTCCCACTCACCCTCCTGGCCTTGAGGATGACCTTTTAGATGAATATAAATTTATTAAAATTGTCTATCTGCTACCCAATACAATGCCTACTCTTAAACCCATGAATCAATAAGATATCTCCCATTTTAAGAAACTTTTTACGAAGCATTTTTTCAAGCGTTGCTTCGAAGTTACCGAAAATACGAAATAAATAAATTAATAAACATTATTACTCGTTTATAAATATACAAATTGTGTATATTATATGTAATTTAACTGTGTTTTGGGTTAGTTTCATATCGCTAGAACGTATTAATATATATTACATTATTTTAATTGGGAAAAATTGCTTTGAGATACGATTTTTTGCCATACGACGATGATCACAGAAGGAATTAAATTCGTATCTCAAGGTACCACTGTATTCTATTTTCTTTTTTTTTTAGATTGTCCTTCTTGTGGCATCAAATGTTATTATAATGTTACAATTTGATGTGTTATTATGATGTTATATTAATGATGTAATTATCATTGAACTTCCAATGGATTGAAACAATTCGAATTCTAATATTACGAAATTTAAAAAAGATTTGTATTGATTAAAAAATACCTAAAAGTATTAGTTTATATTTAACAAACTAACGATAATTGATTATCCTGAATCAAATTATTCCTTATATTATATATATATAGATATTGTTATTGATATTACTTTTAAATCACTCCATGTCGTGTTAAGTGTTAACTGTCTGCATGATTCAATTAGATTTTAAAATCAAACAAACCAATTTACATCAACATTGAAATGAAACTTCTACATAATATATAAAAGTTTCTTGAATAGTTTAGGGTAAGTATTATAGCAACAATTTGTTTACCCTTTTCTTACGACTACATGGGTGAAACTTACGTGTCTATTTTTAGGGTAGTTGATATAAGTAATAAGGGTGGAAAGAATTGGAAAAAGGGAATTTGTTTAGCTTCATATTGACAACGGAAATGTGTAGTGCAAATATTGAACAAACATTATCTCATTACTTTTCCCTTCGATTATAAAATAAAATTAGATGCAGCAAAACTTTTTTTTCTTAAGTTCTAAGTTCTAAAATTATAACATCTTTAACATTCAATTTAACTAACAACTATTATAAGACTGAAAGAAAACCCATCAATTGCTTCAGAATGTTTATAAATAACTATTTATAATGAAAGTTTAGAAATAACTTTTTAGTGGATGGAATCATAATAGTTTATTGTTTTAACGCTACAACTACTGGAAAACAATAGTAGGATAACACATACAGACATGTTTCTAAAAACCCCTTTTTTGGATTCAGGCGAGCTCAAAACATGTATTTCCGATGATAACTCAAATTCAAAAATTCGACCCGATTACTATACTTCCTTTACTATATACCTAGTACGGTTTGTAAACCGGTTAAAACCGTTTTCAAAACCCGTTTTTTTTTTTATTAAAAATCAAAAACCGAAAATTGGTTATTCAATAAAAATAATCGGGATTTTTTTAACTGTATTCATTATTATTTAAAATGAATTTTACAAAAGAACTTTGGCGAAGTACTTAAAAGACCCAAATTATGCAAAAATCAAATCAATTATTCAACTGGGAGTTGCTCTGCCATATTCGTCAAAATCAGAAATGTTAAATTTTGGTAGGTGATTATTAGAAAGAATGATTCAAATTGAATCAGAACCAGAAAGTTTGTAGGTGAGGATTTTCAATTTTTAAGATTCATATACATAATAAAAGTGAATGAAGTGGAAATGTCGCTTAATGATGAACTTTTAGAAAAGAATGCCAGTTATTTGAAACAACCGAGAAAAGAACGAGCAACTAAGAATTACTTTTAAATGCCTTAATCACCGTTAAACCAACTTCGACGGATTCGGAAAGAACATTTTCTATGTCAGGAAATTTTGACAAAAAAAAAATTAGAAGTAGGTAAGTTAGAGTAAAGTTACTCTTTTAACATGCTTTTATCAGTTTTATTAAATTTTAAAATTCGTAAATGAACGTCTTTTTTTACCGACTTCAAAAAAAGGAGGAGGTTCTCAATTCAACTGTTTTTTTTTTTTTATGTTTGTTACCTCAGCATTTCCGACTGGGTGAAGCGATTTTGATGATTCTTTTTTTATCTGAAAGCTGGTGCTTCCCGAATGGTCCCATTTTAATTTGAAGGAAATCGTTCACTTCTAAGGGGTTGAAAACTAAGGGATGAAATACTCACTTCTTATTGGATAACTCGATTTCGATAATTCTTTTTTTATTTGAAAGCTAGTGCTTCTCGTGTGTTCCCATTTTAATTTGAAGAACATCTTTCACTTCTAAAAGGTTGAAAACTAAGGGTTGAAATATTAACTTCTTATTGGATAGCTCGATTTTGATAATTCTTTTTTTATTTGAAAGCTGGTGCTTTTTGTGGGGTCCAGTTTTAATTTGTGGGAAATCTTCCACTTCTAAGGGGTTGAAAACTAAGGGATGAAATATTAACTTTTTACTGAATAGCTCGATTTTGATAATTCTTTTTTTATTTGTAGAACACAACCTTAAATTAATTTCCTATCCATTAAAAAAAAAACTCCACTCATAAGGGGTTAACAATTAGAGATGAAATAATATTATAATTTTTTCTGGCTAACCCGATTTTGATAATTTTGTTTCTATTACGTACAACGTACCTTTAAATTGTTCACATTTCAATTTGAAGAAAAAAATCTACCCCTTAAGGATGAAAATAAGGGATGAAATAGTGACATTTAACCGAATTTTGATAATTTTTTTTCTGTTGGAAAGAATAATCCATTTAGTTTTATTATTGCATTTAAAAGCAAACAATTTCAACCCTTAAGGGCAAAAAGGGATGATGTAGTAACTTTTAATATTAAACGGCACTGCCTCATATGAGCAGCGCGTTTGGAAAGTTAACCATTTTCAAGAAAATAAAATCATTTATCAAACTTCAGATCACTAAAACGCGAGAAATATATAAAAATTCTTTAACAAAAAATGCACTAAAAAGTAACAAAATAATGGCGTATCCTTGCAATATCTACAACTTACAAATTATTAGGATGATACAATGTACAACTATTGTTATTTTTGGAGTTGGTGTCAGTCAAGAAAATAAATATTAATAGTAATTTGTAAAAAATTTTAAAAAGGTTTAGTTGGTATTGGTATTTTGTAGTTTAAAGGTCGCTAGATATTTTTACAGTTCGAGAATATTGTTTAAAAGTTCATTTGAAAAATAATTTTCATAAGGTATTCTCGTTTTTTGCTAAGTACCAATATAGTCGTATTTCTTTGGCTGACACCAACTCCAAAAATAACAATAGTTGTACATTGTATCATCCTAATAATTTGTAAGTTGTAGATATTGCAAGGATACGCCATTATTTTGTTACTTTTTAGTGCATTTTTTGTTTAAGAATTTTTATATATTTTGGAGTCGGTTTTTCATTTTTTTATAATATTTATTTTTAACTGAAGTTGAAGTAAAAATAAAAAAAAAATCATTAATTAATGGTGTTTTATTTTTTTTTTTTTGTAAATAAATACAAAAAGGGTGGGGTGATTTTATTAAATATCTAATTTTCTTAAAAACCCGGTTTTAAACCAGTTAACCGGGTTTAAGAACAAACCGAAAAACAGGTTTTAACAAAAATATGTTTTTTTGCAAACCCTAATATCTAGTAGTAAACGAAAGTAATAATTAATTGATGTTGTTATCAATTAGTAATACAAAATAAGTATGTATTTTGAATAAATTCAAAGTATGTAAATAAGCAATAAAAAATTAAATTACAGCTTAAAACATGTAGGTGAATGAAGTCAATATTTGTGTACAGAATAGTTTTTATTTTTTTCGACAACAGCGTACCTTTTTTAAGATTTAAAAAAGTAATTTTCTTACAGAAAAATGGATGTTAAAAATATCAATTAAACAAAAACGCAATTTTTATACAGATCCTGATAAAGCTCTTGATTTTGTTCCCAAGAGCTGTTATCAGCCACTTTTTTTTCTGAGTTTTACACATTTAGCTTTCACTCAAAAACCAATTACGTTCGGGATCTGAAACTTTCAGGATCTTATTATTTCATTAATTACTACAAATCCTCCAAGTATCGTTTAAATATCTTCCGGGGGCAAATTCACCATACTTACACCCCTAGGACCTTTGGTTCCATTAAAAAAGTATTTCAGTTAGTCCAATAATTATAGTACGAAACTTTTCTACGGTGAGTTTCACTCACACTTGGCCGGTTTTTATAACCTTTTTTATCGTCATAGTTTAAATTAGATGAATGACATCGATGGAACATTTAATATTTAATTTCATTCAGTCTTTAAAGACTAATAACACAATAATAATATCGTGATTATAATTATATGACGGTCGACAATATTAACAGGGGGGTTCGTTTAAAGGTAAAATTGGGGTTTGTATTTGGCCGCGTGGCTAAGGGAAATTCCCATCACCATGGCAACAATATGTAATCGCATGCCGTTGTTGATGTAAACAAACCGAAACAAGATGATTTGTAACCATGAAGGGGGCAATTGTTTAATGTTTTCTCCTGTCATAGCCAAGTTTTACGATTGGTGTTGTATATTATAATTTTACATACGTATGGTTAAATATATTATTTGATCAATGATTTTTACTGAAATAAGTAACAATATCGACGACATTCAAACAGTAAGAAGAATCCGAGCGACAATAACAGGCGAAGACGTTGACGAGCCGTGCACTTTTCCTATTTGGCAACTTGCATTTGCATCTTGAACTCTATTTGCGAAATTTTCACCTACGTGATTTTCATTGAAACTATTTTTCTGTGCTTTTTTTGTATTCGTGTGTAAATTAGTGACAAATTCAAAGGTTGAACATATTTTCTGTTGAAGAAATGAAATGGTTTTGGTCGAATTAAATTGAGTGATTTTAGTGTGAAAGAATTTTTTTTTTTATTTAGAAGGACGTACGTTGCAGTAAGTACTTAAAATTATTTTAAAGAAAAAAACTTTAATTTACTGTATGTATCAACATCCTACATGAATAGTTTAATTTTTGATTTTGAAAAATTTTTACTTTTTTGCAAATAATGCAAACTTAATCGCGGTTTTTAAATAGTTATACTGTAAAAAAAAACCGGTGTGTAAAAAGTCCATGCGGTGTACGGTGTTAAAATTTCCGGTGTTAAATTCAATACCGAAACCGGTCTGACAGTAACACCGTTAGCATTGCTAATATTTTTAATAATTTTTTAACATACACTGATATGGAGAAATTTTACTCCGCTGTAACCCCGGTTCAACACCGAATTTTTAACACCGCAAAAGAGCATTGTTAGCACAGCGGTGTTAAAACGAGTACATTTTAACACCGATTTTTTTACAGTGTACCTACCTATATACAGGGGTTATATTCCAAGAAGGAATTTAAAAAATATTTACGCTCTACAAAAAAGGTCCTAAGAACAAAGTTCTTCAGAGCAACCGTTTAAAAGATTAGAGTACAAAAAAAATAATTAAAACTTTTAATACTTTATTAAATTCTTAATGCCCCTTATTATGTAAGTAATGACACTATCCACAAAGATCTGGATATCCCCACCGTTGCGGGCTTAATCACCAGACACTTCATTTACTTTCACTCTTAATTATCTTCCCATCCCAACATAAATGCAAGAACCCTCTCTTCCTTATCACACCCAGATAATCCTCCACGGCGAATTAAACGCCGATGGCCTAGAGATCTACTAATAAATTTTTAGAGAGTTCCAGCACTGGCTGTTACTTCCATCATGCCTCCATGTCCTGTAACTCTAGGTGCAGTTTATTATTACTGGACCTAGATACACAAATAGTGTTCAGTATTTTAGGTCATCTCATTTCCTCACTGCAGTTCTTTATTGTACAGATTGAAAATAAAATTTTAAATTAAAAAAACAAATAAATAAATATTTTACAACTAATATTATCCATTAAAAAAATTGGTCAAGCTACAAGCCACCATACCGGCAACTTATTGTTTAATTAGTACCCAAAAAGCAAAAAAAGAAAATTTTTGTACTTATACTGAATGATCACATTTTTTGACGGTCGCCGCTTGGACTATAATGAACCCTATCAAGGACTACTAAAATCAATAAGGTCAAAGTTTTACAAAGTTTTTTAAAAATTTATCTGATATCCAACCCGAAATTACATTGTAATACTTCCAACTGTACCCTTTTATATAAAATAATTTATACTTGAAAATGCTTAATATCTATACACAAGGCTTTGAGCTTTCAAGATTACCTACCTCATAAAAATGTTACATTTAATTTGCTTCTATAATTTATAAAATAATTTATTCATTGTTTGTAGTTAAAAACTAAACGAAAAATATTTATATCATTAAATCAATAAGACATTAAGTTTTTTATAAGCAATTCAAGTTTATATTAACTATCGTTATGATTATAAATATTTCAAAAATGACATCAAATATCTAAGTAATCATGCCATAATAAAATAACATGTTGTAAATATCATCTTTGAGTATTCATATAAAATATTCGACTGATTTTCTATGTATTATATATTCAAAAATATATGAACGAAAATTGTATTTAAAGATTGAATTTGATTGGTTTCCTTAGTTGGTGTTTAGAAAGTCTATTGACGAAGTGATTGGGTAAAGTTTTAGTTATCAAAATATTGTTGGCACTTAATTTTAGTTATTTTTTTATTATCTAAATTTTTGAGTTTTCAATTAGAAGCATTTACTTAGATTTTTTAGATGTGTTATCATGGACCTGATCAGGAAACCCTGATACCAATTATTATTTCTGAATAAGCCTTTCTTGGTATGGGGCCTTAATAATATCAAACCTGTCGAGGTTGACCTATTAAGGGAAATCTAATTTAAACCTGATAAAGATTAAAGTCTTCGTTACAAAGAAGTTTCTACTCGAGTTACAATTGTAGTTGAATTAATATTAACAGTAAAAAAAAATTTCTTTTTTCGCATTACCAATTTAGATGTTTTACTTTACCGACTTTTTTAGAGACTTTACCTGACATTACTTGACTATGCCTTATTTGAAATTTACTTGTGACTTTGCCTTAAAGTGTTGTTAAGGTTTTAGGTTCTGAGTAAAAAGTTCTGATTCCAAAGAAAGGACCCGTGTCCATAGACAGAGCCGATCAAGTTGCAAAACACCCTCAACGATCTGGCATTTTGGATATATAAGTGTCTTTGCACTGACTATATAAAAGTTAAGGAAGTCTGTCCATATTACTGCTCGACGAGATATCTGTCGTCGGATCTATCTTAACAAACCACAAGTACTTCAGGAGACGTAGGTTATCTGGATATGCATCTGGACAGAAGTCTAATCAGGCAAAGACATATAATGATAAAAAGAAATCAGTTAAGAATGAAGTACCGGTAACTTCAATGGCTGATCGTTCGAAGATCACAACTCCTCTTGGACGGTAACAAAGGTGTACAAATCTGGTGTTAAATAGCTATAGTAAAACTAACTTATAACTATCCAATTGTGGAGAGCAACTAGCAACTCTAAAATAGAAAGCATTCAATGGTTTCAGTCTAATTGTAAGATACCAAAGCTCGCGAGAGACATCCTTTATGGCATCCATAAAGACCGGCAAAGGTTCTCATCTGCCAAGGAAGAGATTTCTAGGTATAGTCAGAAATACCAAACTGAGTAACCACACAAATCACCTGGTAATCAACCTATTCGACAACTGCAATGAGACACTAAAGCTGAAACGTGTCAAGTTTTTGGAATTTCCATAAAGGAAGTATGTATGGACCACCTATTGGCGCTGTGGTTAGAGCTATTGCTCTCTCCGCTTCATGCGTCAAGTGATCCTGGGTTCGATCCCCGTTGAATCCTAGACTTAGTTTCTAGACCTAAGATATAATTGACCAACAGAAATTCTCTGTGTTTAGACAGTCGTGATATGACCTTAGATGTTAAAGCGACTTAAAACACCAAAAAAAAAAGTATGTATGTTACCATCAAATAGCTTACTACTCAAAATAGTAAAAGTTACAAGACTTTCTAGGCATCCGGTTTGCTTATTGTCCAAGGATAGATTACAGAAAAAAAGAGGAAGGGTACCAAAAACTTTATTAACTAGGTTTACTATGTAGCATCTTTCATTGCTTAATCTCTGCAAAATATCGAATAAAACAAAGTTTTAGATATCTTCTCGAATATCACTAGTTGAAATTAATTTTCAAACGTTTTGATTGGTTTTTAGTGTAATGCTCTTCGAGTCTAGACTTAATAACTTTAAGCTTATGAGTATATAGGCATATATGTATATGTATATAGTATAAAGGATGCAGTGTTTAATTTATATTTCCAATTTAAATTAAAATAGCTACTGTCAATCAGATTGTCAAAAAGCTTTTATCTCAAAAATTTCAGGTGGTTAAGGTTAAAGAACTTTGAAAAACTTGATATAATATTAATAGCTACAAATAAATTTTTAACTTTGGTGTATAATGGTATAGGCAATTTTAATATTAGGGTTGATATTTCTAAAAAATACTACACCAAGATTGGTCGTCCTGAAATAAGCATTTATTTTACTCACGAAATTTGAAATTAAATTGAAATCACTTGCATAGATAATGAGCTTTTGTAAGGCAAATTCACTTAAATGGTTTGAATTCAAACCATATAGCAATTTCTCAAATACTTTAAGAACTTTCCATTAAAATACTTAATGCGTTAACAAAATGAAATTTTCTTACTTTCACTTCAACTTTGCTGTTATTTGATGGAAAACGTAAATAAAATATTATCAAGGGTAAAAATTTAAAAATTTCAATTTGAATTTTTGCTTCATGGCAGTGTCTAGTGCAGTTAAATTTAAGAATTAGGTTTTATTTTAGTTTACAAAATTAATTTAAAAGCTGATCTGGGAAAAAATTTTTTTTGTAATTTCTAATTTATTGGTTAAATACTTTTTTTAAATTAAACATCCCATGTCAATAAAATATTGGAAATAATTGTGAAATTAATAATCAAATTTTGTCTTAAACGGTTTCGTATTATGCGTTTTCCACTTGTACTTGAAAGTAAAAAATTAAAACAAACCCAAATGCCCTAGCATAAAGGCAGAATGCCACCAAGAATGTTAATCCAATTCATTGTTTTGAAAGGCTTTGAATTTAATAGTAAATGTTTAAGCATAAAAATGAAATATGAAATCTCTAAATCAAAAATAAAATTTTTGGTGGAATTTTTTAAATAAAAAACAAATTTTATTATTTTTCTTATGATTACCCGAGTTGAAATTTTAGACCTCTTTTGGCCCTAAAATGGAACTTTTACCCTCTTTTGGACCTCCAAAGAGTAAAATAAGCCTCATATAGACCTAAACGATATTCCATCGTCTTCATTTTAACCTACATGAAATTTTTATTATATTTTGTGAACATATCGTCTCGTCCTAAAAAAAGGTTTATGATCATAAAACATAAAATATGGTTGTAAATTTCCTTTTTTTTACAAT